>JAJOZX010002962.1:27500-57500 GCA_023014485.1 Bathynomus jamesi | reverse complement strand
AGGGTGTCCCATAAGTCTGGAACCATAGAGTAAAATAAGTACTTCATGTTTTTCCGTTTATGCAAATGCCCATAATGTCTTTGAGTGAGGAAAAACGTATCCAGGTAATTTTGCTCGTAGGAAATCGGAGTCAGAGGGAGGCCGCTGAGGAATTTAACGGATTGCATCCGGACCGAGCGCCGATAACACGCAGCTGTGTCGGTAAACTTGTAGCAAAGTTCAGGGAAACGGGATCCGTGGGAGATAAACTACGCAGTGGACCTCCGAGGACATCCACCGACGATGACACAGCCGCTACCATCCTCGCTCATTTCACAAACAGTCCCCAAAAGTCTCTTCAACGTTTTTATTGCCTTTTTTATCATTTTGCCTATGGTTCCAGACTTACGGGACACCCTGTATATTGATAAGTATATAACGCACTGTCCTTAATTCAGATATATACTTCAGTCATCAATAACTGTGGAAAGTTATCATTAAAAATGTATCCTACTTAACCGAGTTCAAATAGCTGCTCAATCACGACTCATCAATTGCAGTTGAATTGGGGTTCACTAATACAACGTTCACTAAACGACCGATAAAACACTACTGATAAACTCTCTGTAAGTCAGGTTATGGGGCAACCTCGGTTAGGTCAAGGTGGAATAGTTAAAGTTAAATTAAGCTAACAAATATGCGATAAACTGTATTCCTGGTTGTTTGAACGTTCAATTGGGAATGTGATTAACTTTATAACACATAGAACCCAAATAATGCGGGTGTTCAGAAATTACCACAATTCATGGGGTTTATATTGTATTACTATGGGATATACAATACATACATGCCATGGGTATACTGCCATGGGTTGCGGTAATTTCTGACCATCCAATAAATATTATACAAGTATAGATAAAATTAACATAAAAATTATAATTAATGTAAATTAACGACTGTCGATCGCCAAAGCCGATTGTTGTTGATACATTGTATACAGCGTAAAAAATGTCCCGGCACTGTCTCGACAAACCAGGGTGACATCTCTGCCTCAAGCTCATTGGTTATAACATTCCTTTTTAAAATTCGATTGTTAGCGCTGTACCATCTGTTTCGTTGTGTGCCCCAAGGCCTTAATGTATCCTAGATCATAATGATGATAAACGTCTGGTGAACGCTATACTTTTCTAGAGGAAGTGAAAATGTCATTTTAGGGGATTTAACGTGTACCAATAATCAATGAGGAGTCAGAAATTGGGACAGCTAGCAGTCGAAACCCAAACCTCAATGTCTTCACTTCGCTTATGGGTAAGTGGTATTACAACTGAGCTACGGACGCTGACGACTTGAATTCGATGAATTCTCGGGATTAATGCGTGATTATCGGTTTTTATCGGGAATATTTTTTTTTAATTCTGAATCAAGTGAATGAATAATAATATAATCTATAATAATAAATTAGTAAAAGGGAAAATTTAAACAAAGCGTCTACTCGTGTAGCATTACTATACATGAAAACTTTTTGTCTCCATTGAAATTCGACAATTTCTAAATTCTCATTTATACTCGTATAAAAAGAGTCTACTGAATTTATAGTTCACCCTTCATAATAACGGTTATTTTTCGTTCCGGAAGGTTTCCCCGATTCCGAGTTCCTTCGACACTATACGTGAATTTGTCGTTTCAGTAACTAATTTTATTCTTTATGAAAGGTAAGAACGTAATTATATCAAAAGTGATTATAGGATATCAATGCTTGGCCTAGTTAGTCTATTAGACTATCCAAATAGCGAAGATATTTTAATGTTATTATGAAGAATTGAAGACTTCATCTTAGGCCCAAGATGCGATATATATATATATATATATATATATATATATATATATGAATAGAAACGACATAATATTAAGGAACGTTTCTGCACACGCGGAAGAGAAATAACGAATAAATGAAAAATGAGGCGAACCGCGGTTCGCCTCATTTTTCATTTATTCGTTATTTCTCTTCCGCGTGTGCAGAAACGTTCCTTAATATTATGTCGTTTCTATTCATTTATACTGCGTGGTCATTGCAGTTATATATATATATATATATATATACATACAGGGTGTCCCATAAGTCCGGCATCATAGGAAAAATAATTAAAAAAAAGGCAAAACAAAAGCTTTATTTACAGAACGTGCTCAATATGTCCACCATTGTTTTCAATACACAAATTCAGACGTGATACCCAGTCATCAAGCAAACGGTGAATGATGTCAGGAGTAATGGTGTTATATGCCCCAATAATGCGCTGCCGCAAATCAACACTCCTAATTTTCTCTGCGTATACCAGCGCTTTCAAGTGGCCCCAGAGATAAAAATCTAGTGGCGTGAGATCCGGGCTTCTAGCTGGCCATTCCACAGGCCCTCGACGTCCTATCCAATGACCAGGGAATTATTGGTACAGGTATTCCCTTACTTGGGTGCGGTAATGCGCAGGAGCGCCGTCTTGCTGGAATCATGTTGGGAAATTTCCTTCTTCGTTCAAGACACTGGGAAATGCTTCTTCCTTGAGCATACGTAGGTAGGTGCCTCCAGTGACATGTTCATCGAAAAAGAGGGGGCCTATGATGCGATCCTTACAAATGCCACACCATACCATCACCCGAGATGCACTTTGTTCCTTTGAAGAGGTATACCATTGAGAGTTGTTGACCAGTAGCGGGTGTTCTGTCGATTTACCTCACCATTTCCATAAAACACAGCCTCGTCACTGAATAGAATGGTGGACGGAAAATTGGTATCCCGAGCATAAATTATGGTCTGTAGAAATAGAAAAATATGAATTTCTTATGATGCCGGAATTATGGAACACCCTGTATATATATATATATATATATATATATATATATATATATATATATATATATATATATATATTATATAATATTTGACCGACCATAAATTATAAGCCTCTAGCTCTTAGGCTATATAAAATGTTACCTTTAACTGAAGATACCTCACTAAGATTTAATGTACAGTACCATACCAAGATATAAAAGCAAGTAACTTGCAGCTCTTACAACATTTGGCCTACGGACTTATATCAGACAAAAATAGGCTAGGTTTTTATTGTGATTTCCCTACTGACGTTTTATATTAACTGCTTTTATTATGGGTAGGCTATAATTCCTAACTAAACCTCAGGATACAATTCAGTGATGTCACAGCAGCAGATGACACCACGATTCCTTGTGACTAAAAACAGGCAAAAGGCCCAACAAATTCGTTCATCACTTATATTACCCAGTCATACTGCAATAATATTATATTGCAAAACAGCAAGAAAAGCAACAGGTGTTGAAAATAATGTAGTGGGCAGCTCAGTCACTTAATCATGAGCTCAATGAATTGTTATTGTTATGAGGTGAACCTGATAGAAGAGCGAAGAAAAAGGGAGCAACCAATGTATACAATATACATGCTGTAGAATATATGTACGTGTACTGTACACGTATACAGAGTGAATGGAATGAAATCCAAGGTAAAACACCATAAATTATGTTCGACACTGCTCGCATATACTCGTATGTTGCGATGAATGCCAACAAGATGAAATTTTTGACGACAAGGCTTTGACATATGCCTGTTGCATTTTCTGATTAACTCCTAGTAAATTTATGTAAATTGTTCCTTCAGTTATTCGTTATAAGCAATATTTTCCGGGAACCCATATATATATATATATATATAATTATATATATTTTTCGTTTTTCTTCTTTTCTTTTTTTTTCCCGATTAAAACTTGAAGAACGAGGCGGGAAGTAGCAGAGAGGAGCCGGACGGTCAATATAGGCGACAGGGAGCGAGAAATCCTCGTGTGGATGAGAAACATTATCATCACGTGTCACTACTTTATAGGTGTTTTCGATCCGTCTTCTCCCTTATATGAAACATGGGAGCTGCTGAGATCGTAGCAAAGGAATCAAAAAACGATTTAAAACTATCGTAACGAAGACGAATTTGCGACAAATTCATTTCGAAGCGAGAATTTTTTGCTTACTTTGCTTGAATGAAAGTGTGATGGTGAAAACTTGAATGAAATTTGCGCGACGATCAAAAGGGATAAGAAAAAGGAACCTGAAAATAAAATCTGTTTTCTTTCGTTTCGATTTTTTACTTTTTGTTTCTCACTTCTGATATTTACATTTTAAGTTTCTTTTTGTTATTAGTGTCACTAAAAAAGTAAAGTACTTTATTATCATATATATACATTAAACTTAAACAAAATGATCAAACATTTTGTAATCACAACATTTTTGGAGAAATTCAGAATTTCTCTTCGCAGTTTATATATAAATATATATATATATAAAACCTTTGGTTAGCTTCCGCCCAAATTGTTCATTCTGACGAAGGTCAAGCTTTTCACTCCACCTTAGACCTACAGTTTAACGTGGAATCCGAACCACGCCCGACCAGCAGCTCAGCGTCTTAACCACTAGGCCACCCAGGGTACCCATTTATCTACCAACCACTTTCTTTATTGTGTGGAAGGATGAACAGCTGGGTTTTGCTGCGCGCCGCCTGCCGTCAGCGGGTCTCAATCTCGGGGCCGATGGATTCGTAGTCAGCGACGCTAACCAGTACACCACTGAGGCGTATATATACACACACACACACACAACACACACACCACATATATATATATATATATATATATTATATTATATATATATATATTTATTTATTTATTTATTACACACAGACCGTGCATGGAACAAGAAACTCTTGTGGGAAATTAAATCCACCATAGTTCGAATAAGTACAGTAATGGTAAATGAGAAATACTAGTTTTTCTTTTTTATGATGGAAGGCCTAACGTGGGCAACGGGTTACTCGCAGAGGCGCCCCAAAATATAGCTTCCCTCACCAGCTATCTGCCTCTTTGCAAATAACCCTTTGCCCACGTTAGGCTTTCCATCATAAAAAAGAAAAACTATAGTATTTCTCATTTACCATTACTTATTCGAACTATAGTGGATTTAATTTCCCAGAAGAGTTCCTTGTTCTATGCACACTGCTGCACAGTCTGTGTGTAACATAAAAGTTTCTCAAGGGACCAGTCTGAGTTGTATTATATATATATATATATATATATATATATATATATATATATATACAAACCTTTCGTTTGCTTCCGCCCGAATTGTTCATTCTGACGAAAGTCAAGCTTTTCACTCCAACTTAGACCTACAGTTTAACGTGGAATCCGAACCACGTCCCATCAGCAGCCCAGCGTCTTAACCACTATGCCACCCAGGGTACCCATTTATCTACCAACCACTTTTTTTATTGTGCGGAAGGATGAACAGCTGGGTTTTGTTGCGCGCCAGCTGCCGTCACCGGATCTCGATCCCGGGGCCGATGAATTCGTAGTCAGCGACGCTAACCACTACACCCACAAGGCGCATTACTACACTATATATATATATATATATAATATATATATATATATATATACAGTACATCAGTGACGCTCCTGACTCTTTTTCATTGTTGGGGCCCATATTACAATCAATACAATAAGCATGCTTACATAATGCATAACGATAGGTACCCAATGGACTGAACGCCACTGATATATATATATTGGGGGGGGGGGGGGGGTTAACCTCCTTCGCAACATCGAAGGTCATATGACGGAGGGGACCTACACCTTTACGTGGGATTCGAACCACGGGTCGCTACATAAGCTGGGCGCGGAGGACGGTCTCCCAGCCAACTACTACCAAGACCCAATGTCGCTTAACTTCGCTGATCTCTGGGAAGCTGTGTTACGACATTGGCCAGGATGTAGCCCATATATATATATATATATATATATATGTGTGTCTGTGTGTGTGTATGTGTGTCTGTGTGTGTGTGTGTGTGTGTGTGTGTGTGTGTGTGTGTACTAAAACTGCGAATAAAGTCTAAACATTTAAAGAGATTACAGTTCACTTGTGTTAGTTTACTGTATAAGCGAGAAGGATGATGCCTTTACGCTTTTACATTTCTGTATACTGTACTCATCAGTATGTATGAAATGAAAGTATGAAAGTAAATACATTTTTAATTTTCATTGCTGCGTACTTTATTTAACAGCATATTAATTAAACCCAAACCAAATAAAGCAAAGATTCACATTTAACGTTGAGCAAAAATTTATTAAATCTTATCTCGAAGCGAACTAATAAGAATCACCTCGAAAAGACGTCCCAAAAAATTACACAAATTAATCATTTGAGTAAAAGGAAAAAATGTCAAAGATCTTCCACAGCCACAAGAACTATTTAACGCTAACGAAGGACGGACCACCATCACCACCACCATCACCACCACCACCACCACCACACCACCTTTATACATAACACACACAAGATTTAGTCACCTAATTTTATGTTCGCCAAAAACTTTGGCTGTTCCAATTCTATCTGACATTTCCCAATACTACAATTAATTATGAAACTCCCGCAGGACACAAACTGGATAAAGAGGCGCAAATTAAAGTGCTGATAAAAAAAAGTACGGAAGGAATGTGGACAAATAATTCTTTCTGGTAAGAGATGCTTTGATGGACCGAAATAAGCATGATCAGGACATTGAAACTATGGGGTTGTGTTAAGGAAAATGAAGGAAAGAGTTTATTTTCATAACGTCAATATCTACCGTCGTTCGTTCCTAGACACCAAAAGAGAAATTACAATTTTGTTTTTTATTTTATACATACATTCACTAATCGCGCGCGCGCGCGCGCGCGCACGCAGACACACACACCACACACACACACACATATATATATATATATATATATATATAGCAAACAACCACAGGGAAAAGGAAAAAGAAACACGAAAGCGCTCGGATTTCGTGTTTCTTTTTCCTTTTCCCTGTGGTTGTTTGCTTATTAATAAGATCACGTGTTATTCATTCTGTGATTTTACTGCATATATATATATATATATATATATATATATATTATATATATACACCTTCCTTTTCCTTTTTCTATGATCTTTGCTTATTAAAAAATCACGTGTTGTTCTGTGATTTTATTGAATGATATATTACTATATATATATATATATATAAATATTATATATGATACACACAGACCAGTGCATGGAACAAGGAACTCTTCTGGGATAATTAAATCCACTATAGTCCAAATAAGTAATGGTAAATGACAAATACCATAGTTTTCTTTTTCATGATGTAAGCCCGACGTGGGCAACGGGTCTCTCGCAAAGAGGTCCATAAATATAGCTTCCCTCACCAGCTATCTGCAAAGCAGACAGGATCCAGCTTTGGGACAGGATCTAGGGTTTAAAGCAGCCTAGCCCCAATACATTTAGAACCTCAATATAAGTAAAAGACTCGTTGCATTCACGTCGGATTGAATAAATCAAAGAAAAAGGGGTAACTATTATATTTTAGCCAAAACCAAACTTAAACCCAACTGGCAGAATTGAGCGTCCACTTTTCAAGGCACATAACATGTGCCTTGAAAAGTGGACGCTCAATTCTGCCAGTTGAGATTAATTTTGGTTTGGCTAAAATATAATAGTTACCCTTTTTCTTTGATTTATTCAATCCGACGTGAATGCAACGAGTCTTTTATTATATTGAGGTCTAAATATAGTGGGGCTAGGCTGCTTTAAAACCCTAGATCCATGTCCAAAGCTGGATCCTGTCTGCTTTGCAGATAGCTGGTGAGGGAAGCTATATTTATGGGACCTCTTTGCGAGAGAACCCGTTGCCCACGTCGGGCTTACATCATGAAAAAGAAAACTATGGTATTTGTCATTTACCATTACTTATTCAGACTATAGTGGGATTAATTATCCAGAAGAGTTCCTTGTTCCATGCACGGTCTGTGTGTATCATAAAAAACTCAGGGAACCATTCTGAGTTTATTCCATATATATATATATATATATATATATGTGTGTTACAGATAAAAACTGTATACTTCATTGGTTATACATTTTTGTATACTTTGAAATTTAACTGAAATCTGTATATATTTATAATGAGAGACTATACAGCCATCGATGAATTAAATATCAGCTGCTGGTTTGAGTCTTTTTTTTTTATTATACGTGTAAAATACTGCGGATAAAAGAATCCTTTTTGTTAACCCTTCAGCTTCGAAATTACGTTCGAGTATGGGTATGAACAGAGAAGTTCAGGGTGTTTTATAGCATTTCCAGAATAATTCTGACGGAATACCAACCTTAACCCGTTTGGCTGGAAGGCAATACCACCACCGATTGACAGATCGAAAACGCGAATCAAGTTTGACATCTTTACCCACGCATCGTATAGTTGAATAATATAAAATATGCGCTTACGAAGAATTAAACCATTTAAAGTTTTGGAGAGTGTAAATACCTCTTCATTTTTAGTTCTCAACTGAACTCAGTTGTGAAAATAAATGACGCGATATGACACAAACTACTGTATACACCAATTTTCTTCTAAACTCTATTCGTTGTCTGCTCACTTTTGCATTAAGGGGAGCGTTTACGTATAATGGTTTATACGCTTAAAATGCTTAATCTGACGGTAAATTGATCTCAATTAACGTTCGACCACACTGGAAGCGGCAATTTGATCTTATTTCACAAAACTAAGCGGATGTTTTACGCGAACCTACAAAATTTCACTTTAGTTTAAAAGGCAAAAGTAACCACAAGCAGTAAAAGGAAGAGATGCTATATCACCTCTTTCATTTAGTATATAACGTATAGAGGTTTAATTAGTAACAGTTACAAAGAGCTCAAATATATTAGATCTATAACACCATGCTAATCATAGGCAAACAATAATCTCGCATAATAACCCATTTCCTGTACAAAAAAATAACATTTTACCATTTTCATATTCCTGAAAAAAGATGAAATATATATAAAAGCAATAACTTTTCGCTATCTCATTTTATCGCGAAATCATGGAGTGAGGCATAAATTAATCCTTATATATGATGAATACTGAGCGCGGAGTCTAGCGTCTCCGAAAAGAGAAAAATAAATTGATGCTTTAGAGAAGTGAAACAACGAAAGGGTGGACCAATTTTGACTCAAATATTGCACCACAAAATATAAACCAAAGACGCCTTTTAATCATTTGAATGCAACGTATTTTCTCGTCTTTGTTTCCATTCGAAACATCGAATTTTTGACAAGTTTTGTTTCCGACCAAATAATTTTATTTTACTTTCCTATTACTTTTCCACATTCTCTTTTCCTTGTTTCTATACATCATTTTTTTATTTATTTTTCTTTATGCGCGTCTTCCTCTCTGATGTTGATCAATATAATTCGAAAACGTGTCAGAGAGAGAGAGAGAGAGAGAGAGAGAGAGAGAGAGAGAGAGAGAGAGAGAGAGAGAGAGAGAGAGAGAGAGCTGTGAAAGCGAAATAATGTTTTTATCTTACAATTTCCCCGCTTCATTTTCATCTGAAATGATTCGACACGACGAGTTTATCGTCAAATGAAAGCACCAAAATCATCCCAAAATAAACATCCTAAATATTAACAATTTCCAGTTTTCCTATTTCCTAAGTTATATATATATATATATATATATAATATATATAATATATGGCCCGCAGTGCTGGACTTACATATAAGCTAAATAAGCTATAGATTAGGGCCACACACCCTCGGGGGCCTCATTTTTTTAAATATATTTTATTTTATCATTAGTTTTTATTCTTTAACACTAATTCATCAAAAATTATATATATATATATATATATATATATATATATATTATTTTTTCTTTATCATTAACATTAATATAAAAAATAATAATTATAGTAATAATGACATTATTTTAAATTTTTTTACCCGAATTTTTTTAGAGAAGGGCCTCAAATTTCATATAGCTTAGGGCCTCAGCAGGTGAAAGTCCGGCCCTGTATATGGGAATGAACTCAGAATGGTCCCCTGAGTTTTTTATGATACACACAGACAGTGCATGGAACAAGGAACTCTTCCGGGATAATTAAATCCACTATAGTCCGAATAAGTAATGGTAAATGACAAATACCATAGTTTTTCTTTTTCATGATGCTAGCCCGACGTGGGCAACGGGTCACTCGCAAAGAGGTCCCATAAATATAGCTTCCCTCACCAGCTATCTGCAAAGCAGACAGGATCCAGCTTTGGGACATGGATCTAGGGTTTAAAGCACCTAGCCATGCTACATTTAGAACCTCAATATAAGCAAAAGACTCGCTGGTGAGGGAAGCTATATTTATGGGACCTCTTTGCGAGTGACCCGTTGCCCACGTCGGGCTAGCATCATGAAAAAGAAAAACTATGGTATTTGTCATTTACCATTACTTATTCGGACTATAGTGGATTTAATTATCCCGGAAGAGTTCCTTGTTCCATGCACTGTCTGTGTGTATCATATATATATATATATATATATTATATATATATATTATATATATTGTGATTTTTTCTCAGTTTGATGGAGTAAATTGCCATTTGTTGCAAATAGTATTTTGTTGAAGAATCAATTACTATACCGTATGTTCAATTTATATGTAATATGTGTAAATTTAAATAATTACATTATGAAACAAAGTTGTTGAAAAAAAAATTATTTATAAAAACTTAATGAAGCAGAAAAGAATGTCCTCTTCTCGCTCATAAATGCAAATTTACCGTTCGATTCGGTTGTTGCTCCATATTCATCACCATTTTGATGCAAATGAATGCAAACCTTCAATTGTTGCAGTTATCGGAGGATGAGGTTTCCAGCCTTTGGTGATCGCCAATTATGACCACATTCTGGGGCATTTTAAACCAATTCACTTTACTTAACTGAACCCAATCACACAATAAATAAGAACCAAAAATCAAACCTTCAAAAAGCATCTCACTTAAGGCCTTTGTTTAGAAGTATTATATAGTATATATATATATATATATATATATATATATATATATATATATATATATATATATATATATATATATATTGTGTGTGTGTGTGTGTGATAATTGACAGATTGACACTTTTGGTACCTTGGAACATTAAAAAATTTATATAAAAAAATCTAAAAAACATTTTTATTGCCAGATAAAAGATATGTTGATCCTGATTAGGTTAGGTTAGGATAAACTAGATTAGCGAGTACCTCTCTATTTAATGACTTAAGAGAAAACACCGTTTGAGTCTTCAAATGTGTGTAAGCACTTATCTCGGTTCGATGGCACTTAGGTTAGGTTAGATTAAATTTGGTTGGGTTAATTAGTTATTTAGATATTGGGATTTAAAAAAGACAGCACCTTGTCTTACGCAGATATATACGCACGTGTGTGTGTGTGTGTGTGTGTGTGTGTGTGTGTGCTTTATTTACTGTTTAGATTTACTGTTTAGATTGTGTGTTAGTTTTTATAAACAACTGTAGATACTGTTATTTTCTTATACAAATATTATAATCGAAATATTAACAATTTTGTATAGATGCCCCTTCCCCCCCTCGCCAAAATATAAGAAACTATCTCCCTCCTTCCAGTAATTGTTATTACCTAAAGTAAAACTCGTTGTTTGTTCCTTTTAAAACATTTTCTATCCAAAGCTATTCTAAAAGAATAAAAACTTTACTTAAAACTCTCATAACATTTAAATATTTTAAATAAAAGCCTCATTAAGCAATTCTTAATGAACATTTAACGATGATTAATTTTTATTTTATTTTTTAATGTGATCCGCGTCGTAATGTTTCAAATTTATAAAAAATAGCAGTTATTATTATAATAATAAATGTTATCAATATACCTGAAGGTTTTATTGAAACCTCGCTAATTTCTTTCAAGTTTCTATACATTGTTTTATATATAATACATCTTAATTAATTATATCTAATCCAAACAAAACGTCCTAATTCATTTGAACTTAAAATAAGAATTTACTGTATAAAGCTGATTTTATGAGTATATTCCAAATATTACTTACATAGCAGCCTAAACTGTTTGAATTACATTAAACTGACGTATTACTTGCATCCACAATGAATAGCTACCTTTGACTGACATGGATTTATTTTTGACGCTTTGCCTAAAAATATGGAATTCACGCCTATCAAAACGTTGCCAACTACTGTTTTTATTTGTAAATTTGTAAATTGTGTAAGACTTTAACTTCATCATTTAATGTTTAATCCAATAAAGAAGGTTTCGCTAAAAATAAGTTTTATACTACTTTTCAAATGGAATTTAAATTATTTACCTTTATTTCACTCGCAAAATTTTAAGGTTTATATTTTAAGCCACGCCCTCTAACCTCTTAGCTCCGCCCATAAGTGCTTTTGATAGCCAATGAAACATCTTAAATGTTAAATAGAATGAAAAATCTAAGAGATGAATTTTGAATAACTTCTTTTCAATCTCCTCTTATTTGAATCAAAGGATTATTATTATTATACTCATTTTCATTTTCTTTTTAAATATATTTTCAAGTTTTTGAGATTTATAGTTTTGTTGCAGTTAACTGTATTCAAATTTAATCGTTATCGTTGTTGAAAAAAAAATTTTTACGTCCAGGTTTCTTGTTATATAAATAATAATAATAATAATTAGTGTGATTAAAATGTAATGCGAATTCTTGAAAATCGAATGAGATTTTGATAAATTATTATAAAACAATTAATTAAATGTGTAAGAAAAGCTGGAGGAACAATAAAAATAATGATGGAGGATGTGTGAGGAACACTGGTGAAATATATGAGACTTTTTATTATCTTAGTCACCATACGACTCGTAAAAATCAAAATAGCCACAGTTTTGTGTAAAAATTGTAAACATCAGTATTTCCAGATTAGGTTATTTTCATACTAGTGTTAAAAACCCGGATGCATAACCTCTACACTGCGAATGGTTACATTTTTAAGTTAATAAAAACCGTCATGATATTTACAACAAAGCAAAATCTAAAAGAAAACTAAATACTGGTAAGATCGTAACTCATCCATTCAAAATAAAACCGCATAACATAACGTTATTATAATTGGTGTGAATGGTTGTGAATGATCTCTTCAAATAAATTTGTCCAGAATTTCCTCCCTTTTTACTCGTTTTTACATCGATTAAATGATAAAAAAATCATCTTGGCTTGTAAAGGCATAAAGGCATGTAATCCCTCACTATAGAAATAATGATATGTTTTTCACTAAATTTTTTATTTATATATATATATATATATATATATATATATAATATATATATATATATATTATATATATATATATAGGCTATGTATATTGTATTTGCATAGTGTATTTGTGAAATCAGTTTCCAATCAAAATCGCAATGGATTCCTACATGACCAATGTTAGTATATCGAATTTTGGGAACTTATTTGATAGGTGTTCGACAAATAATTTCTAAGTCAGTTATAAACGTGTTCCTAATACAATATACATAGCCTATATATATGTGTATATATATATATATATATATATATATATATATATATATATATATATATATATATATATAATATATATATATATAGGCTATGTATATTGTATTAGGAACACGTTTATAACTGACTTAGAAATTATTTGTCGAACACCTATCAAATAAGTTCCCAAAATTCGATATACTAACATTGGTCATGTAGGAATCATTGCGATTTTGATTGGAAACTGATTTCACAAATACACTAAGTTTTATTTCGGAGAACTGTAAATATATATGCAAAATGTTCCCACCCAGGATTCGAACCCGGGACCCCTGAGTTGCAAGGACTGACATTTTAGGTTACGACAAAATAAAAGTAAATACAACCTCGCGAACATTTTCACCCAGGGGGAACATTAGCGCCTTCACTCAGAGTCCTACAGTATATATACAGTACTGTACATATATACTTACTTATAAGAGCGCAAATTCCTCCTACATTTTCGTTGGTAGTCATTGAAGTTATATTAGCTCCTACATGTTACATCTTTTGTTTTTTCAAATTTTTAATCACTTACACTCGCATTAGGGTAGGTAGGGGGTTCCATTAAAAGGGTTAGGGAATGCGCTCTTTTATTGTATACAACAATTATATTTTCGAATTTCAATCGCGTTAGGATTCTAACTAAAAAACTTGAAATCCCCTGACGCAAAAGGGGACACAAACTACACTAGGTCAAAGTTGGGGAATGTAAACTACACTAGGATCTTTAGGAGACATTTTTTAAATGAATCCATCAAATAAAACGTTAAAACTAACGAAAATATTACGACTTAACCTAGCCAAATCGTCAGTTTATATATATATATATATATATATATATATATATATATATATACAGGGTGTTTATAAAGTCCCTATCTATTTCAGTGAAAACGTAGCAAAAATAGTAAAATTCAATAACAATATAGTAGAAGGTATACATTTAATGAATACTTAAGCATATGATTCTACAATCTACATGAGCACCATCAGTATCTCTAGAGAGTTCGAATCTGTCAGCAGCATTGCGGAACACATTTTGGAGCATGACAAGGTTATTTTGTAACTGCTGTTACGATACGAGCACATAAATCTTGCAGATTTGTAACCCTCCTTTGATAGACGTTTGATTTGATAAAGTCCCATGCAAAGAAATCCAACGGCGTTAGGTCAGGAGATCGAACCGCCCAGGGCCTGTTGCCTCCACGTCCGATCCACCGATTTGGAATCGTTTATTTAAGTACTCCCGAACAATGTTTGCGTAATGACAAGGTGCCCCATCTTGTTGAAAGACGACGGTGTTTAAAATGCCATCTGAATGAAGCTGGGACATTTACGTGCTCGTATCGTAACAGCAATTACAAAAATAACCCCTGTTATGCTCCATAATGTGTTCCGCAATGCTGCTGACAGATTCGAACTCTGTAGAGATACTGATGGTGCTCATGTAGATTGTAGAATCATATGCTTAAGTATTCATTAAATGTATACCTTCTACTATATTGTTATTGAATTTTACTATTTTTGCTACGTTTTCACTGAAATAGATAGGGACTTTATAAACACCCTGTATATATATATATATATATATATGCAAATAACTGCAATGACGCGCAGTATATAAATGAATAGAAACGACATAAGTATTAAGGAACGTTTCTCCCGTCGTGCAGAAACGTTTCCTTAATACTTATGTCGTTCTATTCTTTCATATAACTGCGCGGTCATTGCAGTTATTTGCGCATATTCACGATTTGCGAGGGTGCTCTGAGGGCATTGGTTTCTGCCCTATTTGGAGAATTTCGATTGTGATTAGAGATTGAGGTCCGTAGCATAATGGTAGAGCGTCCGACCGGCAATTGGAAGGCCCTGGGTTCGATTCCAGGCGGTTCGCCTCATTTTTCATTATTTCGTGTATCTCTCTCCTCGTGTGCAGAAACGTTCCTTAATAACTTATGTCGTTTCTATTCATTTATATACTGCGCGGTCATTGCAGTTATTTGCGCATATTCACGATTTGCGAGGGTGCTCTCTGAGGGCATTGGTTTCTGCCCTATTTGGGAGAATTCGATTTGTGATTGAGTGAGGTCCGTAGCATAATGGTAGAGCGTCCGACCGGCAATTGGAAGGCCCTGGTTCGATTCCCAGGCGGTTCGCCTCATTTTTCATATTCGTTATCTCTCCTCCTCTTGTGCAGAAACGTTCCTTAATACTTATGTCGTTTCTATTCATTTATATACTGCGCGGTCATTGCAGTTATTTGCGCATATTCACGATTTGCGAGGGTGCGCTCTGAGGGCATTGGTTTCTGCCCTATTTGGGAGAATTTCGATTGTGATTGAGTGAGGTCCGTAGCATAATGGTAGAGCGTCCGACCGGCAATTGGAAGGCCCTGGGTTCGATTCCCAGGCGGTTCGCCTCATTTTTCATTATTTCGTTATCTCTCCTCCTCGTGTGCAGAAACGTTCCTTAATACTTATGTCGTTTCTATTCATTTATATACTGCGCGGTCATTGCAGTTATTTGCGCATATTCACGATTTGCGAGGGTGCTCTCTGAGGGCATTGGTTTCTGCCTATTTGGGAGAATTTCGATTTGTGATTGAGTGAGGTCCGTAGCATAATGGTAGAGCGTCCGACCGGCAATTGGAAGGCCCTGGGTTCGATTCCCAGGCGGTTCGCCTCATTTTTCATTATTTCGTTATCTCTCCTCCTCGTGTGCAGAAACGTTCCTTAATACTTATGTCGTTTTATATCATTTATATACTGCGCGGTCATTGCAGTTATTTGCGCATATTCACGATTTGCGAGGGTGCTCTCTGAGGCATTGGTTTCTGCCCTATTTGGGAGAATTTCGATTTGTGATTGAGTGAGGTCCGTAGCATAATGGTAGAGCGTCCGACCGGCAATTGGAAGGCCCTGGGTTCGATTCCCAGGCGGTTCGCCTCATTTTTCATTATTTCGTTATCTCTCCCTCGTGTGCAGAAACGTTCCTTAATACTTATGTCGTTTCTATTCATTTATATACTGCGCGGTCATTGCAGTTATTTGCGCATATTCACGATTTGCGAGGGTGCTCTCTGAGGGCATTGGTTTCTGCCCTATTTGGGAGAATTTCGATTTGTGATTGAGTGAGGTCCGTAGCATAATGGTAGAGCGTCCGACCGGCAATTGGAAGGCCCTGGGTTCGATTCCCAGGCGGTTCGCCTCATTTTCATTATTTCGTTATCTCTCCTCCTCGTGTGCAGAAACGTTCCTTAATACTTATGTCGTTTCTATTCATTTATATACTGCGCGGTCATTGCAGTTATTTGCGCATATTCACGATTTGCGAGGGTGCTCTCTGAGGGCATTGGTTTCTGCCCTATTTGGGAGAATTTCGATTTGTGATTGAGTGAGGTCCGTAGCATAATGGTAGAGCGCCGAGGCAATTGGAAGGCCCTGGGTTCGATTCCCAGGCGGTTCGCCTCATTTTTCATTATTTCGTTATCTCTCCTCCTCGTGTGCAGAAACGTTCCTTAATACTTATGTCGTTTCTATTCATTTATATACTGCGCGGTCATTGCAGTTATTTGCGCATATTCACGATTTGCGAGGGTGCTCTCTGAGG
This sequence comes from Bathynomus jamesi, assembly GCA_023014485.1. Lineage (NCBI taxonomy): Eukaryota > Metazoa > Arthropoda > Malacostraca > Isopoda > Cirolanidae > Bathynomus > Bathynomus jamesi. The sequence goes on along the minus strand of JAJOZX010002962.1, from coordinate 40,420 downwards.
GCATTGGTTTCTGCCCTATTTGGGAGAATTTCGATTTGTGATTGAGTGAGGTCCGTAGCATAATGGTAGAGCGTCCGACCGGCAATTGGAAGGCCCTGGGTTCGATTCCCAGGCGGTTCGCCTCATTTTTCATTATTTCGTTATCTCTCCTCCTCGTGTGCAGAACGTTCCTTAATACTTATGTCGTTTCTATTCATTTATATACTGCGCGGTCATTGCAGTTATTTGCGCATATTCACGATTTGCGAGGGTGCTCTCTGAGGGCATTGGTTTCTGCCCTATTTGGGAGAATTTCGATTTGTGATTGAGTGAGGTCCGTAGCATAATGGTAGAGCGTCCGACCGGCAATTGGAAGGCCCTGGGTTCGATTCCCAGGCGGTTCGCCTCATTTTTCATTATTTCGTTATCTCTCCTCCTCGTGTGCAGAAACGTTCCTTAATACTTATGTCGTTTCTATTCATATATATATATATATATGCTCAAGTATTCATTAAATGTATGCCTTCTATTATATTGTTATTGAATTTTACCCTTTTTGCTACGTTTTCACTGAAATAGATAGGGACTTTATAAACACCCTGTATATATATATAAGTATAAATTAACGATTGGTTAGGTTAAGTCGTAATATTTTCGTCAGTTTTTAACGTTTTATTTGATTAGGTATACGCGGACAAAGTTGGGGAACGCAAACTACACTAGGATAATGTAAGGGAACGTAAACTACACTAGGATAATGTAGGGGAACGTAAACTACACTAGGATAATGTAGGGGAACGTAAACTACACTTACTCCCAAATTACTACTACTTCATGCTACCTCAAGATTTTACACACCAAGTTTTTTGTTGTTTTATTTTATTTTAGGTTAGGTTAAGTATGGTTAAGTTAGGTTAATCTAACCAAACTTAACCTGACCTAACCTAAACTAACCTAACTTAAATTGAAACCCCCAAAAATCTCTTACAACATAGTAGTAGCTATTTTGAGTGTAGGAGGCACGTGATACAAAAGATAGCACGGAATTGGAGCGAAGGTAACTCTTAGCTATATATATATATATATATATATATATATATATATATATATATATACACACAAGTATGTGTGTGTGTGTGTGTGTGTGTGTGTGTGTGTGTGTATGTGTGTGTGTGTTACAGTAAGATTGTGAGACTAGTGATTTCATGAAATCCTTGAAAATTTTAGTAAATTCGCATAATTTATACCCTGATACAAAATTAATAAATATTGGATAATGACCTAACCTAACTTAGGTTAGGTTAGGTCAGTGGTTCCCAACCGGTTTTGGCTTATGGCCCCCCTTAGGAACCTTATTTTTTCCTGTGGCCCCCATAAGCATTATTTTCAGTAGGTAATATGCAGATTTAACTCTATTTTACAAAATAACATTTTCCTGTGGCCCCCTTCAAATGTGCCATGGCCCCCGGTTGGGAAACACTGGCCGTTAGGTCACCATGATCACCAGTGATCTCAATAATTTGATTTAAACGTGCCCTGAAATTTTGAACAAGTGAGTGGTGCTAAAACATCATTGGCAATTCCATTTGTTAGATTTCATTTTGTAGCTGATCAAGTTTCCTTTCATTATATATTCTGCAGAATTTGTCCTCTAAATAACTCCCCAAAAACTAATCTCGAGGATTAAGGTCGGGGCAGTATGGGGATTAAGGCTAGCCATAACTAAATCTTCCTGGGTAACGGCGTATGTTTAGAATTACTGCGTGTTCAAAGTTCACATTCGGTAAGTCAAGCACATTATTGGATGTATGCGGACGAGTACCATTCTGTTGGATCAGCTACAAAATTAAATCACAGCCTCAACAAATGGAACTGCAGAAGATATTTTAGCAGGAACTGTTTAAAATCGCGGAGCACGTTTAAATCAAATTATTGAAGTGAATGGTGATCATATTGAAAATGGTTTTCATTAGAAAAAATTCAAAAGTGTATACTTTATTGGCAAAAAATGGTAATTGTGACTCATACAGAAATAGTTATTAAAAAATTAAAATAGTTAGTCCATTCTTGAATGCTCTATAGCCTATATGTAGTGAAAATAGAAATGTAAAACTTTATTGGCAGACCATTCATAGTTCGTATGACAAATAGTAGTAATGAAAACTAAAAAGACAAATGTAGACTAAAAATAAAACATAGAACTACGAAGAAAAAAATACAAGTAATGAAAAATAGAAAAGTCGATGTTGAGTGAAGCTGCAGAAAAAACGTTTTCGTATACCATGAAGCCCATAGTTTAGAAGACGTATAGCAGGACTGATGACTTGGATAATCAGGTTGGTCGATTTTTTAATTCGTTGCATTAGACTGTTTGAGCTGGTCTTGTTACGTCAGAAAAGCTCGAAGCACTGTGGTCAGCAAACACCTGCGAAGCTGAGCATCTTAGAGGTAACTTATGTAGCAGTCTAAAAGATTTGTTATGAAGTAAATTAAGGGTAAATGAAGTAAATTAATAAATCCAGAACTGAGAAATAAAATATGTGAGGAAAAATTAGTTGAACTAAATATTATGTAGGCCTATTCACTTGAAAAGCGTCGACTTATGGGAGAACGAATTCGAATATTTAAAAGTGATAATTGGCTTTGATAATGTAAATTACAGGAAGTTATTTCATAGGGATACAGAGTTGTTTACAAAAAGAAATGGATATCAATTGAAGGTCAAAAAATTCTAAGAGTAATACTCTGAAGCAATTCTTTTCATAAAAATTTAAACTTATATTTAAACTTTCATGCATGTTAATGTATGTAAATGCAATTTATTAAACATTTGGGACAGTTTACATATTTCAGTTGACTTACTGAAATGTTTAACTTATGTGAAATATCTAATGTATTAGCCATTTCAAAATTGACAAAATTGTGACAATGAAACCTCTACTTCGGTTTAGAGTGCACAATCTTCTTTCAGATCGTCAGTATCGGTTCAGCAAAGAACGATCTACTGGCGATCTTCTTGCATACCTCTCTGACTATTGGTCATCCTCCTTTCGGAATTCCGTGAAACCTTCGTTATCGCGCTAGACATATCAAAAGCTTTTGATATAGTCTGGCACAAACCCAAAATTTCCAAACTGACACGCTGTCTGAGTGTAGGCCAACTGACCGATCCTGAGAGAGTGTGAATTTTTTGTGGGGGAGTTATTTGTCGCTGCGGGCGACTCGTAGCACCAATGTAAAGCCCAACCGGAACCGGGAACTCGTATGTTTTTTTGCGGTTCCGGTTCCGGGTTCAGTTCCTTTAAAATTTACCGGTTCCCGCAGTTCCGGGTTCAGGTTCGGTTCCATATCACTCGATTCCACTTTTCACTTCTCCATCCGCTTCACAAAGCACACCTACCTTCTGATTTTTCTACTATCTCTGATTGAGGCAGAGAAAACTTTGGAGTTTTTAATACCTCATAAACTCAGTTCCTTCATCTGTCTACTCACCACAATCTTCCACACGACTATCCCCTTACCTTACACAATACACATCTCAATCTTTCCTTTCCTCGTGATCGTTCCTGGAAAGCTCACATACTGTGTGTATACTCTCTAAAACAGCTTCTAAGAGGTTAGGTGTGCTGTACCGCCTCCGCAGTTTCTTCACCCCCCCAATCAGTTTTTCCCGCCCCTGCATGGAGTACGCTTCTCATGTATTGGTTGCCTCAACCCACACAGTTCTACTTGATCGGGTGGGATCAGAGGCTTTTCGTCTCCTCATTTCTCTGCCTCTTACTGACTTTTTAATGAAAACTTCCTGCGGATCTCCATTTGTTGTAAAAATTTCCTGTGAAAACATGCCTGAAAAATAGGTCCACAAAATTTTTACTTTTCTAAACACACAAAATCATATATAAAGAAACAATAACTTATTAGAAACTTTTATTATACCTTGTAATATCTAGCTAAATAATCCCGGAAACCTGAGCTTGTTTACTCAATACTTAAAATTTAATATCAATTATCAATGTTAGCATTGTTTTCTAAAAAAGCTAGGTTCTAAATAAATGCTAAAACCCACAAATAATTTGGTAAACTTAAATTAACAGAATCTAAAAGCAAAAAGGATATTGCCATTTCAAACAAAAAGTATACTTTTATATTTCCAGAATTACAGAACTTTAAAAAATATTGTTGAATAAAAATTAAAGCTTTTTTTTTTTACTCCTAAGATGTTTAGCTTTCTTCTTTAAGAAACTGATGATGAAAGTCCCATCAATTTCACCTTCTTACCTGATGTTGAATAAGTCATCTTTAGGTGTCCTGGAAAGGAAATCTTGAGTTCTGGTTGAGCATTCTACTCACAGTTTTGCCTGTCTTATCAAAACCATAGTCTCTTATGTCTCCTTCCTTCCTTCCTTCCTGTGAGCCCAAAAGTTTTGTGCAGATTAGATCCGCCAATCCCCCTAGAAAAAGTCACCCTGGTGTCAGGACAGAAGCACACTTCTTGAGAACAACAGGAGGAACACCACCAGAAGAGTACACCTTCCTAGAGTTGAGCCAGATACGGTTGATTTCAGATTCTGATTTCAGGCATAATTAAGTCAGAGGGAGGAGGAGATGAAGGAATAACACCGGAATCATCCAGGGTTGAGTTGTGGTCGAAAGTCTAAACGTAGATTTCAGTTTTATCGGGAGAAGAAATGGTAACTGAGTCGTCGGAATAGAAAAGAGGAGGGAAAGAAGAAGTAAGGTTGTTAGAGAGGTTCCAGAAAAAGGAGGAAGAATTAGAATTAGATAGATTTTCAGATTTTTATAGGATGAAGGAATTTTTGGCGAGTCGAAGAAAGATTTTGCACGATTCCGGGCAGAAATATAACGTGAGTGAGAGTCAGGAGTTGGATGGCCACGGTACCTTCTGAAACACTCCTCTCTGTTGAGGATAACGTTAGAGCAAGCAAAGTTAAACTAAGGTTTTTTTAGCATTAGTAGTAGGAACAGAATATCGAATTTATGCCTCATGCCCGAGAGAATTACCTCCGTGATGCGCTCAGCGCACTCGGAGGGGCTTAAGGGCCTCCCAATCACCGGCGCCAAAGTGCCAAAGGCACCTCTTCTTGGGAGGATTCAAAGGCCGAATTGGACCGATAGGACTGGATACAAATATACATAGAATCGTGGTCGGAGGAGCCCTACAGAGAAAAAGTTAGGCAGATTAAGAAGAAGGATGGGAGGTGAGAAATAAATCGAGAATGTTGGGCCTATCTCCAAGGCGATCGGGAATACGAGTAGGGTGATGTACAATCTACTCTAGGTCATTCAAGATAGAGAAGTTATAAGCTAGTTCACCAGGGATGTCAGTGAAATGGGAGGAAAGCCAAAAGTGGTGGTGAACATTGAAATCTCCTAAAATGGAGATTTCAGCGAAAGAAGAGTTGGATATGATGTACGAGTATTTACTTTGGAAATGAGGTAGTCAAAGAGTCTTGGATAGTCAGTAGAATTAGGAGAAAGGTAGACAACGTAGATGTATTTAGTTTGAGATTGGCAATTAAGCCGTAGACAGAGGGTATAGAATTCGGAGGATTCAAGTTTAGGAATACGAGAACAAGTTAGGTCATTGCGTACATATACGCAACATTCACCTTTGTAGTGAAATTGAGTATAGAGAAAGTAAGAGGGTACAGAAAAGGGGTTTACTCTCAGTCTTCCCAGACACCTGAGTTTCAGTGAGGAAAAGAAGGTGAGGTTTAGATGAGGAGAGATGGTGTTGAACAGATTGAAAATTTGAGGAATGGCCACAGATGTTGCAGAAGTTTATGAAAAGTAAATCAGGCAGAAGTTCAGGACATCTTGAATTGGTAGTAGCAGAACCAGCCCCACTACCCTGGTCTGCTTTCTCGATATCGGCAGCGGGGGAGCCATAAGTGGGTATATTTATGGTTCCCTCCTGAGAGGACACCAAGAGTCGTGAAGTCGTTGTCATTGTTTTTTTTTAATTTTGAAAAGATTATGTGGTGTGTAAGATGCGTGTATTTGTAGTGAAGAATGGGGTGTGTTTGAGAGAATGCTGAACTGCTCACAGGGTAGATGAGACGCGGAAAAATATTTACAGGCCACCATATAGGATCTCATATCGCCAACAGTTAAACGTTGAAAAAGAAACGGCTAAAGTGTTAGATTTAGGGGTCATTTTCAATGTTTTCTAGTCCTTGGTCTTCGCCTGTGTTAGCAATGGAAAAGAAAAATGGTTCGAAACGTGTTTGTGTGGATTTCAGGAAACTGAACCGGAACACTATAACCTATAAATTTTCCCTTCCTGTTATCCAAATGATTAATAATAATGTAGGTCACTCAAAATACTTTACCGCTCTCGTAGTTTATAACTTCAATACTTCTCAGATGTAAACAAAAACAAAATAATGTGTGTATATATATATACATATATATATATATATATATATATATATATATATACTGCCAATTCTATTTAAAGCCTTAAGTGTCTTCAGTAAGCCTGTTTTAAGTTTTAATTCTTTATCAAAGTTATCTTTAAAATGTAAATTTTATAGATATATATATATACAGGGCGTCCCAAAAAAATGTATACACACTTTAAATAATTATAAAGGCAGTGTTTATTAAAATACATTTCATTTTCAAAATGTAATAGAATCTACACACATTATTTAATTGTTTTGTCAACGCCTGTTTTCAAACTGACGTCCGTTCTGGTCCAGGCACTGCTGATAACGCGAAGCAATGGAATCGCAAACATCACGAAACATTTCGTTTGGTATTTGTGTGCATTCTCGTTCAATGGCTGCTCTCAATTCAGCGACTGTTGCAGGTTTTATAGCGTAGACTTTGTCTTTTAAGTATCCCCATAAAAAAAAGTCTAGTGGTGTGAGGTCTGGTGAACGCGGAGGGTATTCTACGAAACCCCTTCGTCCAATCCACATCCACATCGTGCCAAGTACCACTCGCAATACTCCACTCTTCGGTCCGGATCATCTTCATTAATAGCATGGACTAATCTTGGAATGTAACTTTTCCATTGACAGCGCTTCAAAATGCGTTGGACAGACGATTCTGAAATTCCTACCTCACGACTCGCTTGCCGCACAGATTTTCTTGGACTTTGGTGATACGTTTCCAGTACTCTTTCTTGCTTTGTGGGGCTTGTCGATGTCCGTGGTCTTCCGGAACGCTTCTTGTGGACATTCTGAACAGTTCCATCGGCTTCAAACTTATCTCTAATTCGAGTGATGGTAAGTCGCGTTGGTGGATCTGTTTGAAACTCCCTCCTAAACTATCTTTGCACTTCAACTGCGTTTTCACACTTCCAGTAGCATTTTAGAATGAATTTCCTTTGTTCAAAGCTTAGTCTGACTGCCATTATTAATTCTAATGGGTTTAACTTGGAAAGAAAGAAACATCAATTGAGCTATGAGCTGTTAAAGTGTGTATACACATTTTTTTGGGACGCCCTGTATATATATATATATATATATATATATATATATTTTGTGTGTGTGTGTGTGTGTGTGTGTATAAACACTACTCTTTATAAACACTACTCTTTCATTGCACAAATTAATATTTCGACGGTTTAGTTTCTTCAGCAAATGTCTTAATTTAAATGTTATGTTTTAAATATTCATTTACTTTGCAGTGAACTTTGCAGAGTGTTGAATGTGTTTTTCTTCTTGGGAGCGACACAGTAGTATCACCGCAAAAATGTAGAGTGCAATGCATTTGCGTGCAACATGATGAGAGTGTTCCCCCCCTTCCTCCCCCCTCAAAAATATATATATATGTGGGTGGGTGTGATCTCCAAGGGGTAACTTAGTCTAAGGATGCTCAGGCCCACAAAAATAATGTGTATATACTGTATGTATGTGGGGTGTACATGCATGTATAGAAAAGCTTCTTTTATATATATGTATGTATGTGAACTCCAAAGGGTATCCTAACCTAAGGCAGCTCAAGCCTACAAAAGTATATGAAATGTATGTATGTGGGTGTGTATGCATGTACCTTTGTCAGTAACAAAGTATTACATAGCCGACATACCTACGGCTTTTATTTACCAACACCTGATAGACCAATATGGTCTCAAAATACGGTACAGACAATAGTCAAAGCCATTAATCTTCTCATTAACGTACTAAAATACGTTTATGAGACCATAATAGAGCAGTAAAGTCTCAAAAAACGGCACAGCCAATAGTCAAAGCCATTAAACTTCTCGTGACAGAAAACCACCATGAAGCCAAGTATTATCGGCTAGGCGCTCTTTTAAACAAAAACTCAAATATGATAACCAAATTTAAAGCAAAAACAAAAGTAATGTGTATATACTGTATGTATGTGGGGTGTACATGCACGTATAGAAAAGCTTCTTTTATATATATGTATGTATGTGAACTCCAAAGGGTATCCTAACCTAAGGCAGCTCAAGCCTACAAAAGTATATGAAATGTATGTATGTGGGTGTGTATGCATGTACCTTTGTCAGTAACACAGTATTACATAGCCGACATACCTACGGCTTTTATTTACCAACACCTGATAGACCAATATGCTCTCAAAATACGGCACAGACAATAGTCAAAGCCATTAATCTTCTCATTAACGTACTAAAATACGTTTATGAGACCATAATAGAGCACTAAAGTCTCAAAAAACTTTATAATAAAAACAGATTTTAGTTTTAGGGCTAACGTATTCATTTTTTATAAAAATATCCTATTTTTAGAGATCCTGTGTTTTACAATATATAAAAAGTCGGCGAGCAACAGGCATTTAATTTCACAAATAAATACACGGTTATATATATAAGGCAAATATATACAGGTGAAAATATATACATGCATTTCTTTAGTAGGTAGGAGCAGAATAACAACTGTCCAGTCTTTTACCAGCCAAATCTGACAAACATATATATATATATATCCCAGAACATACCATATATACTAACTTAATTGGAATTACCTGTTTGGCAAAGATTTCATGACACCTTATGCGAGCAAATTACTGAACAATAATTATTATATGTAGAGAATCTGGCAACTATCTCTACCAGCTGGTCTGAAAAAGTTGCCCTTTAAACCAATATTATTTCTCTGAACGTATTTTGTTAATCAAAATATGCTAATGAATTTATGTAAATCGTTTTAGATACATGGGTGGCTATAATCTCCTCTCTCTCTCTCTCTCTCTCTCTCTCTCTCTCTCTCTCTCTCTCTCTCTCTCTCTCTCTATATATATATATATATATATATATATATATATATATACAGTATATACACACCAGAACATAACAGCTGTAGAGAAAGTGGCTAGTGAGGTCTTTAAAACAATATTTTTTTAAACGCAATCCTTCATTGTCATACTGTTCGGGCAGATGAATTTAAAGAAATGTTAGCACCAATTCAAACACACAGCCGTTTTCTAAATATACTTACTTTAGGTGAGTTTCAACGACGGTTCAGGATCGACCTCATTTGCGGGATTTGGTGGAGGAGGGAATTGCTGTCTGATCTCCTCCTGCCCTCGTAGCCAGCCACGCCTGGCAGGTCAGGGACTTTGCACAGGAATCTGTCCATCTGGTTCTTCAAGTTATTCAGGTCGGTGTGCTGGAGATTCCTCATATATATATATATATATATATATATATATATATATATATATATATATATATATATATATATATATATATATACATATATATATATATATATATACACATAATATATATAATATATTATATATATAAAATATATATATATATATATATATATATATATATACACATACATATATATATATATATATATATATATATATAATGTTATAATGTTATAATGTTTCAGACCAACAAAGACCCTAGGATCCACTCATGGCTGGTCTACCTAACTGTGTTCGTAATCGTGTACTGTGTATGTCCTCCGTGGTGGCGGAGGGGACCTACAATTTTAGGGGGGTTCCGAACCACAAGAACATAAGAAATTTATGTAAAAACTGCCGGTAAATTGGCAACGACCAATTTTTACGAAACTAAATAATTATCAATTTAAAACTAATTAATTATCGATTTAAAACTAAAGATAGAATCTCTCGATCCAGAGGATCAAGTCATAATAGACTACTATCCACAAATATGTTACACTCTATATCTATTTATAACGGACATGCAAATATATCAGATCCAAAGAATCCAGTCAATTTCATTACGGTATCCATCAAGTCACGGTCCATATCGATTGCGGACCAAGTCAAAATTTACAACCATATAAATTACAATATATACACTTAGGAGCAAAAGTGTAGGTGTGGCTGTAAAGACTGTACAATAATGTAGAAATGTGTGTGCACCCATTTTGGGTCTCCCATTTAAAGGTGTTTGTGGGGCAAGTGAAGATCATGAGTTTTTCAATACCTCACAGTACTATGGGGGGCACCGCTCGGCAGAGGAATCTCTTTAAATAGGGTGTGTAAGGACAGAGAGTATCCCCTAACCCAAGACGCTGCCTCCCTATATCCCACAACACTTGTATTGAGCTGTGGGATCTACCCCACAAAGCCTTAATTTTACTACCTTAAACTATACCCTTTCTATCAACATATGCGTCTAATCGATTTTTAAACATGTTTATAGACGTGCTACTAATTACTTCTACCGGCAAACTATTCCAGCTATTTACTATTCTATGCGTAAAAAAGTTTTTCGCAACTGCTGTCTCGAACCTTCTACTTGTCAACTTACACCCGTTATTTCTAGTCCTATTATATTGAGATATTTAGAAAAAGCTATCTCTATCTACATTATCGAACCCATTCATAATTTTGAAAACCTGGATTAGATCACCCCTTAACCTCCTAGTCTCGAGTGTTGCCAATTTTAACTCCTTAAGCCTATCCTCGTACGACTTTGACCTAAGCGACGGAATCATCTTAGTTGCTCGTCCTTGAACTCTTTCGATTTTGTCTATATCTTTGCGCATATGCGGATTCCAAAATTGGACCGCGTACTCTAAATGGGGTCTAACTAATGATTTATAAAGAGGAACTATAATATCGCGCGATTTGTACTCAAAATTTCGAGCTATAAAACCTAACACTTTGTTCGCCTTATTGACCGCTGCTGTACTTTGTTTCGCTACTTTTAAATCACCAGTGACTATAACTCCTAAATCTTTTTCCTGCTCTACGCTTGTTAAATCTTTCCCTGACATACTATACGCAAAATTACCGTTACGCGAACCTATATGCAAGATTTTGCACTTATCAACGTTGAATCTCATTTGCCATGTGACCGACCAATCAACGATTTTATTCAGATCTTCCTGAATTTTACCTCTATCTTCGTCATTAATCGCCCTACCACACAGCTTCGTGTCATCCGCAAACTTTGAAACTGTACTGACTAGGCCGACATCTAAATCGTTAATATATATAAGAAAAAGCAAGGGGCCCAATACAGAACCCTGAGGAACGCCACTCGCTACATTAGCCCAACACGACTCCGCTTCATCAACGACCACCCTCTGTTTCCTGCCTCGCAACCACTCTTCTAGCCAATTTATTACTACACCCCTGATTCCATGAGCCTTAGTTTTTTCAATGAGCTTTTGTGCGGCACGGTGTCAAACGCTTTTTGAAAATCTAAATACACTACATCAACCGCCCGATGTCTATCGTAAACGTCAACCACGCTTTGGAAAAATTCTAAAAGATTAGTTAATCAAGATTTGTTTCGCCTAAATCCGTGCTGCGAACTTCTAACTAGCTTATGCACTTCTAAGTGTTCGACTATACGATCCCTAATTATTGATTCCAGTAGCTTACCTACAACAGACGTTAAACTGATTGGCCTATAATTTCCCGCCGCACCTTTATCGCCTTTCTTAAAGATAGGTGTTACGTTTGCTAACTTGAAATTATCTGGTACGCACCCCTCAGAAATAGACGCATTAAAAATCTTTGTTAGCGGCGCAACAGTGCTATCTTTTAATTCTTTTAGTTGTATGGGATATATGGAATCCGGCCCCGGTGATTTACGCGTTTTCATTTTATCAATATAGCGCGTTACTTCCCCTTCACTAACCACTATGTTATCGAAAATATTACCATTATTAAAAGGTATTATGTCTGTGACCGTAGGGATATTCGTTACATCTTCTATAGTAAAAACTGACGTAAAAAATTCGTTTAGCAAGGTAGCCATTTCCTTGTTTTCAGAAACTAGTTCTCCGTTTACATTTTTTAAAGGCCCCAAGACGCTTTTTACTGGATTTCTATTATTGACGTATTGAAAGAATCGCTTGGGGTTTTCTTTACCGTCACGAGCTATGGAGATTTCAAATTCGCGTTTGGACTTTTTTATTACACTTTTCGCTTCACGCCTTAGAGATATGTAGTTGTTTCGTAACCCCAAATTGTCTATATCGCACTTATGTAGCCTATAAGCCCTATCTCTACTCTTTATAATGTCTCCTACTCTAGAAGTAAACCACAAGGGCTTGTTGTTTACTTTCGCACGCTTAATTTTGTACGGTACACATATATATATATATATACAGGCCCGGATTTAGCTATAGGCGAACTAGGCGATCGCCTAGGGCCTCGCGCCAAAGGGGGCCTCGCTCAAGCCGTTTTGCGCGTTCTGTTCAAGTGATATTAATGATTTAGAACTCTATGAAGAACTTAAAGTACTTGGCAGGTTTATACCTGAGAAAACAGATCTCGGAAATGCCCTTGTTTATATAGTGCAAAAACAACTAAGTGAGATTTATCCTAATGTTTATGTTGCACTTCGAATAGTATTAACCATCCCAGTTACTGTGGCTTCGGCTGAAAGAAGTTTCTCGCGTCTCAAACTTATTAAAACATATTTGCGTTCCACCATGTCTCAAGCGAGATTGCAATCATTAGCTTTGTTATCAATAGAA
>JAJOZX010002962.1:20000-22500 GCA_023014485.1 Bathynomus jamesi | reverse complement strand
GTAAATATAAATTCAAGATGGCGCATCGCCTTCGCATCCTGATAGCGTCCCTGACAAACTTCGCGCCTAAAAATTTAATTTGTTTTTTTTTCTTTCTTTTCGTGAGAGTTCGTTGGATTCTGAAATGTTCGTTTGTTCATTCTGAAATGTTCGGTTGTTCCATCGGTTCCGTTACGTTTCGCAGTCTAGTGACTCAAAATTTCTTTTAGTCGCGGTACAGAGTCGGTAGGAAAATTTGTCCGACTCAATATTGCGAGTCATTATTACGTTAAATTTCGTTCATTCGGTTGGAGAGGGCATAGTTTTGAAAATTATCGTGCTGCCTGAAGACTCAATTTTTCTTTTTTTTTCGTCTCTTCCACTGTATGCCTGTTTCAGCTTACCTTTTTGCTTTTTGTTTAAAATTTTTGAAATTAGTAGAAATTGTGATATAAAAATAGCGATTAATATAGAAAAAATTTGTACGTAAGTAAATTGTTAGTTTAAATACAGTGATACACATTTTATATGGTCCTTTCAAAATGTTTTAGCGAAAATTTGTACCGATTCAAAAACATTTCATGAACATGAGAAATTTTCTGGGTTTCATTAGCAGATTTTTGATTATATTTCGATTGCCTGTATATAATAATAGGATTATTTTGTTTATATAGATTTACGGGCTTTTTGCTTCGCGCTATATAGGTTAAGTTACAGTTAATTGACAGTCGAAAGGTAATCTTAAACATATTAAATTTGTCAGATTATAAGTCGCCGTATAGGATTGTGTAAATTTCAAAATAAGCAGAATTCGTTTAACTGAAATAGAGAAATTGTGTTGTGAAATTTTTTTTTTTTTTTATTTTTTATATACTCATTAATTATATACTTACTTATTAACTTATACGTATTTATTAGTTATATATATAATTACATATATTTATATACTCATAAACTTTGGTAGGTAAGCTGATTATCTTTTTTTCTCCTCTCTGTTCCTTTCGTTCATTTCACGACAATTCCGACATATTTGGTAAAATGGCTATTGTATTGTAAAGAGGATTTCTTGTAGGCCTATCGTAAAATATTGTTCGGAGATTAACCGTTACTACGGTATGTCTATTGAGTAGTAAATTTTAGTTATTTAACAAAATTTTAATTGGTTTAACATAAATAAGCATAGGATTTTTCTTTAATAAGCACAAATGTTATGCATAAAATTCTAAATTGTTCTTTCCGCGTAACATTGAATTTATTAATTATAGGCCTAAAAGTGCGCAGTAAATTTTATTTTTATTTTGGCGGCCAATGTGAGTTACGGTACACATTTTACTAAATCTGGATATTATAATTTTTTTGAATTACAGAAATTTGTGTAGAAAATTCTTTTCATATATTTTCTTTACGTTTTATAAATTCATTCAATAATCAATTTTATTTGTACAGGTAGGCCGATTTTTATTTTTCTTTCCAGTTCAATGAAAATGGTAAAATTTTTAGTTCAAATTTAGATTGTATTCTAAAAAGGATGTTTTAATTTGATATTTTAATTTGGGTATTAGAAATGAAAAATTTCTTTTTTTTTAGTTCGAGCGTTTGCATGGAAAATATTACGAAATTATGTTAGGATATAATGCAAGTTCATTCGGTTAGGGATATAGAGGTTCGCTTACAAACAAAGCGACCGCTCTTAATTATGCAATGTTTTGTTTTTTGGTTACAGTAGGTGGTGTGTATTTTTAAGTGCATATGATCTATTCTTATTTAGTATAACTATGCAAATTTGTAGTTTCACTTGGAAACGATAAATTACTGAGATTTTTGTGATTTGCAAACCATACTGGGGTTTCTGTTGAAGGAGAGAGTTGTATCTCAGATGTAATTTGCTAATTGCGAGTTCAATTCGTATGAAATTTGACGTTTCAAGTTGGAATTACTGTATTAAAATAATTTTTGGTAGTAATATTCAAATTTTTTTTACTTTTTAATAACTGTTTAGAAAATTATTATTGTTTAAACCTTCAGTCGGTTAACTAATGCATTTGAAACATTGACTCAAGTGTACACTCGGAAATGGAGCCTTCTAGATAGCCAGTAACGTTTTTGTGGCGTCTTTGTGTGCTCCTCCTCAAAGCAAGAGGGTTCATGATTGTCAGAGAATGGATGACATGAAGTTTCTGGGGTTCATTTTTGTCTTTTGTATTTAGAGGTATTGAGGTGATTTCTGACGATAGTTTGAACAATAATATTCTTAAATTATACTAACAGTTACTATGTATGGGCGCTTTTATATTTATACTGTACAATTTTGTTTAGCGTTTTATGACTTTTTTTATCTTCTCTGCTGTAACTGCCATAAGTGACCTTATTGGTAGCTAGATTTGATTAAATTTTTGCGAAATTTTGAGATGTGTAATTTTTTTCTTTCCGTGAATTTGGCCAGAGCAAATGTGTAGTTAGTATTTCGAAGTGAACTGTCGAGAAAATTCGATAAATTAAAAATGAAATGATAAGCAGTACA
>JAJOZX010002962.1:10000-17500 GCA_023014485.1 Bathynomus jamesi | reverse complement strand
GTAGCTTATCCGGAAAGTTTAATTACTAAGTTCTTCTAAAGAGAGCAAGGCTCGAAGGATAAGATAAAGACTATCTTTACTGTAATTTATTAGCTAAAGATACAGGTAGTGATCAGCCTCTGAACTAGCTTCTGAATGACAATTGAAAATTTTTACTGGGGTTTATATACCCCAAAACTGCTAACATCATTATTATTAAATGCTAAAAAGGCTGCATTATTTTTGCACAATATTCGAAAATAAAGTAAATTTTTTAGCTGTGGTAAGGCTTGAACGAGTAAACAAAATATTTGAAAATGAAACCATATTTTTATCTTAAACCGCGACTTTTTAGATATGATGTTATCATGATCTGCCAAGTTAACTAAAAGTGGAAATCGGACTATGCATCTTTTCGCTAAAATATGCGTATGAGTAAAATTTTAAGTTTTAAGATGTACAGTTTAAATGCTTAGGCAAGGCATGATCTCATCTTTTATAAAGAAAGAGAATGAATACAAAATATGAACATTGCAAAGCTTAAGCAGGATTCCTTATTAAGCGAAATCTAAAAAAAATGATTATGAGATTTTAAAAAACAACAGGTCACCAATTATTTGAGAAAGTAGAAAGCAAATCAAAAATTTTATCCAAACTCGCGTTCGGCGATTTTGGTCCTTATGTAAAAATGAATACACACACGTACGTACATACATATGAATATAGGCATTATATAAAGTTAAATATATAAGAATATACAGGATTATATAAATACATGAACCACATAATACATGAATTTTTAAAATGGATACTTTTTTCTAAAATGGGTACAAGAACTATATAAATGAAGACAAGAATTACATGAAGAATAAGATAGTATAGGAATTTGGGAATTATTTATGGTTCATTTTTACAGGGCTCTCCCCTCTAGAATGATATTAATATAATAATGTAACATCCTAACTAATGCTAACTAGATGATAACTATGGGTTTTATAATACAGATTTTATACACAACATAAGTCGGGTGGTTAAATCTAGTTCACTTGGTCTGGGTACGCACTCTTGGTCGTGCATAAATAGTTTCATGTTGTTCCGTGTCTCTTGGTTTTCTTTGTTCCCAGAATGATCTTTTCACCACATATATACCGAGGATAATAGCACATACAATAATAATAGTAACGGCAGATGTTGAGAAAATTGTTACCGGTTGTAGTATTTGTAAGAGGTTATTTTCGTTATCATCCGAAATTTTAAACCGGCTCAATTGATCATTCCATTCAGGAGCATGTAGCTCGGGTAGGATGGTTACAGGTTTTATGGAGAGATTTAAGATCTCAATGACGGGTTTAAATTTAATTTGCGACGGTAAGGGGTATGAGTTATTAAGGGTAACCTTGTACGGGTTGTATATTTCCAGGGTTTTTGAACGCAAGGAGCAACCAATTGGTAGCCGAATAACCATAGGGATTGTGATGAGGGAATAATTCGACGGACACTCGAGAGTAGCGGCAGTCCTGTTCGCAAAAGAAACCCAGATGTCTGGTCCAATTCGTAGTTGGATGGTTTTAGGGGAATGAAATTTTTTAAATGAACATACTGGGGCATGCTGGTCACGAATTAAGTCGATAAAGCAAGACCTAGTAGTTGGAAGAATAACTGGTTTGAGTGGAGGGCAAACGATTTGTTTATTTGGTTGCGGGAATCGGCAATGCCAGACGTCGCTATCTGACATCATAGAATAGTTGGCAGATCTTTGGTGAGGAAAAGGTAAGGTCGTACGGTGGGTAAATACAATCGATAGACATTAGAGTTGTTTTGGTAGGGTGTTGGGAAAGAGTGAAATTTATATACGTCATAAGTGAGGACATCGAAAAATGGTATAATTATGAGGTATGTGTAGGGGCGTCGTCCATGTACAGTCCAGGTGTATTCTAGAAATTGAGGTAATTAGTGTGTTGAGTGGGAATATGGGTGATAATTTTAATTGTGACTGGCGGTGTGAATCAAGGACTGAAGTATTTCCCATGGTATTAGGGTGGAAAGAATGATTTTTCCATGGGCTAGCAGGGTTGCACGCAAAACCTTGGAATGAATCGTAGTTATTCGTTGTAAGTATTTATCGATTAGGGTTACTTGTAGGTTCATTATCTTTATTAATTCTAGATATATTTTGTGTTCGTGGTATTGAGCTAACATGGATTCAAGGTATGTGAATCTGTCTGAAAGGGAGTGGAGGAAGCGATTGTTTTCGTGTAATGACCTAATAGTTTGTTCTAACATGTGTCCATTATATTGTCGATTTCGCGCGAAGAGATTCAATTTAAGTTCAATTCTTTTAATATCTTCTTCGGTTGCTAATCTGAATAAACCTTTGAACAGTTGTCTCCTATATCTATCAGTCCCCTTTTACTTCTTTGGTTAAAGTTTTCCGAGTTTTTAGTTTCAGTTTGTATCCATGGTAAGGCTAATATTTCTGATAGGGCGCGTGCTGTAGTTTGAATATTTTCGAGGGTATTTTCTAACAGAACGCGACTAATCTGATCTTTTCCTTGGAAAGAATCCTGGACTTTACTTTCAAACGTTTTTAATTGGGTTTGTATCTGAAGGAGATTGATTTTAATTCTAGCAGTGGGTTGCAAATTTATATAAAGGTCTGCGTGCCCTTTCAAAAATTTACCTTCTGCAAGTTTTTCTATAACAACTCCGGTAGAAATTTTAATGCTAGTGCAACAAGAGTAAATAATTTGGAAAATTATAAGGGGAACAATTTTATTCATTTCTACGCCTTAGGTTATACGGAGCTGGGGGTGGCTGTGTGGATACTTGTGTTTGTGGGCGAAGGGGTCGGCCTCGTTTTGGTGGCAATAGGGGTCGACCGTTAAGCTCGGATTCTGAGCGGGTTCATTTCTTATGTGAACGTTCTAGTTCACGTGGTTGATGCATTTGCGAGCGGTATGTAGGGTCCGTGCGTCGATCATCAGTTGGTGAGGGTGGTGGCCGAGGAGATGGTGGAGTTGGAGGAGATGGTGGAGTTCCACTGAGTGATCCTCTTGGAGGAGTTTCTCCAGGGTCTGGGTCCGATGGGACTCTTGGTTCTGGGGCCTCCTCTTGTTCAGAGACTAGCTCGACTACTGGTGGTATTACGAGGTACCAATCTTCGTCATGGGTAGTGGTTCCGGCGGTGACCACTTCAGTTTTTTGATCCTTTTGAAGGATAGGCGGCTCGAACGCCTGGCAGCTGTTTTTTGAGGTGTTGCTCGGAAGCTATCTTCAAATTGTCAACGTGAATGATCTTTAGTTTGGAATGATCCCGGAGGTCGAGGATTTCGTAACGATTTTTTCCAAGGTTTTTCATAATCCTATATGGGCCATCCCATTTTGGGTATAATTTGCGATGAGCACCTGGTGGTTTCACGCTCTTTAGATAACATCGCATACCGACGATTATAGTCCGTTGACGGGGATGACGCCTATGTTGCTCTTGCTCCATCTGTTGGTTTCGTTGGTCTAGGGCATAGAGGATTATGTCAAAAACCTTGAAAGATCGTTCAGCTAGTTGCTGATTTGCTTCTGCCATTTCGGAAGATGTTAGAACTGCCGGGTCGATTTGGTCGGGCAAATCAAAAGGTAGACGCTTGTCGTAGTGATGGAGGACGAAATGAGGGGTGTCCCCGATGGACAGCCGTTTGCCTGTGGATGGTATGCCACAATGTGTGTATTTTTAATTTTACACATATTACAGAGTGACTCGAACAGTTTGGAAGTGAAGCTAAAGGCGTTATCCGAGATTAGGATGGAAGGAGTGGTATGATTTTGGATGACGCGTTCCACTAGGGCTCTTGCCACAGTTTCCGAGGTCTGGTCTGGAATGGCAGCTACTTCGCTGTAACGCGAGAAGTGGTCCGTAAACACAATGATGTACTGATTTCCCTTTGATGTTTTGGGAAATGGTCCCAGTATATCCATTCCAGTTCTTTGCCAGGGCCTTTGGCATACTGGATATTTATGCATAGGAACTGTGGATGGTACGTTGCCCTTATGTTTTAAACACGATGGACATTCGGCGATGTATTCGTGTACCTTTCTGTTCATTTCTGGAAAATGGTATCGCTCCAAAAGACTCTGATGGTGCGATCCGGCCCCATGTGGCCATACAAAGGTGAGTCGTGACAAAGTCCAATGGCTATATCGACGAGACCCTTTGGTATCTCCACGAGGTCGTTTCCATTTTCGTTCCTGAAATGTACGAGCCCATCTTTGAGGTTGTCCTGTTCTTTTACCTTCGGTGGTTCCTTTTGTTCTAAGCGTGCCCGAAGGTTTTGGGTGTGTTGGTCCTGTTGTTGGGCGTATTGCAGACACTCGTAGTTGAACACAAGAAGAATTCCTATATTATTCACTTGGGCGTCTGGCTTAAGCCTCGACAATCCGTGTGGAATAACTTGACGTTTTCCCGGTTTGTATATGATTTTTGCCGCAAACTCCTGAATCAACAGAGCCCATCTACTCAACCTTCCTTCAAGTAACTTGTCCTTGAAGAGGTACGTGAGTAGCTTATGGTCAGTCTTGATGGTTACATCGTAGCCATAGACGATATTTCGGAATTTTTTCAAAGCCCAATATACCGCTAGGGCCTCTCGGTCCGTAGTGGAATAATTCCGTTGAGGTGCAGAGAGAAGTTGACTGGCATAAGCAATGGGTAATTCCACACCGTTTACGTCCTGTAATAAGACGGCTCCTAGTCCATAGGAGGAAACATCCGTGGCGATGACAAAGGGTCTTGTGTAATCAGGATATTGTAGGATGGGATGACAGGTTAGTTTACCAATTAAAGTTTCAAAGGCATATTGGTGATCGGATTCCCAGTTAAATTTAGCGTTTTTCTGGAACAAATTAGTAATAGGTTTAGCTATATTTGAAAATTGGGGGATGAAATTCCGATAGAATCCGACAAAACCAATAAATGCACGGGCGGCGTCGCTGGTTTTGGGTACAGGGTACCGTTCCAGCGCTTCGAGTTTGGCTGGATCAGGTTTAATTCCTGTGGACGAGAGTAGGAATCCTAGGTATACCAGGGATTCTTGTAAAAAATTGCACTTTACAAACTTCAGTTTAAGGTGTGCTTTTCTCAAGCGTGATAGCACATTTTGAAGACGTTGAAAGTGTGTTTTTATGTCCGAACTGTAAACGATAATATCGTCAAGATAAACGAGAGCTTCGACACCTAATAGGTCGGAAAGGACTATATTCATCAACCTAGAGAAATTAGCAGGCCCATTTCGGACTCCGAAAGGTAAAAACCTGGAATTCGTAATGGCCTCGGTTAGTGGAGAAAGCAGTCAACGGCCGAGATTCGGGAATGACCTCCATTTGCCAATAACCTGACGCTAAATCGAGGGATGAAAAAAAGTCCGCTTTCCCCACGTTCAGAATTGTTTCCTGCATGTTTGGAATCGGGAAACGGTCTGGGATGGTAATGTTGTTCAGGCGTCTAAAATCTATACAAGGGCGAGATGTTCCGTCCTTTTTGGAGACGAGAATCATAGGTGCGGACCAGGGACTAGCTGAAGGCTGAATGACATCCTGCTCCAACATGTCCGTGATGTGTTCCTCAATAGTGACTAATTGGGAATGTGGAACCCGATAGGGAGGAATGAAAATGGGTTTGGAATTGGCTTCCAACTTGATTTCAAACGATACCAAATTAGTTCGGCCCAGAGGATCTCCTTTTAGGGCAATCACATCTCTATTTCTTATCAGGAAATCGAGAAGTGATTCCATTAGTTTGGGATCCTGTAAAGCTGGTGACTCCTGAAGGGAGTGCTCCAGACATTTCTTATATTCTTCTTTTAATACTGAAGGATTTAACTCTAAGGAACTGGAAACACGATTTATCGTACTGGTGGGGAAATCTGAATCTATTTCTACTGTGGAAACAGTTTCTATTTTCTGATTTGAAGTTAATTCTATAGGGCTTTTTCCTTTGTTTAAACAAACAACAGGGATAGCTGAATTCTGGCTCTGACTAAGGACTTGGGCAATAAGAACATATCTTTTGAAATTACTTTTCTCTGTAATCAGAGTACGCTCTGACTCTAATAATTTTCCTTGACTGTCGACTACTTTTGCTAGGAAACAAATCTTCTCATAAGGTGCTACTGTTATATGCTCGGTAGGGCATATGAAAAATTGTGAATCTGACTTTGGTTCGGCGACTAAAATTTGCCTTATTGGCTGAACTGAAGCTGGCTGAACTGAAACTGGCTGACTGGGAACTGACTGACTGGGAACTGACTGTGTTGATCCAATTGGATTCAATAACTTTCCGGCTGGGTAAATCTCCCATTGATTCCGGTTAAAAAAAATCCATACCTAGTAGGATATCTGTCTGAAAGGTGGCGACTGTGTCCACTATACAACATTTCGCGGGGTATACCGCGTTTCCAACTTCTAAATATAACTCAATTTCTCCGTATCTAGGTATGGGTGTGCCCGTAACTCCTCTGAGTTGGCAGGATGGTGCCTTAAGTTCATATTTGTAATTTGTACTCTCTAGTAATTCATCTACACATTGTTTCTTAATTAACGTCGCGTGCGCTCCTGTATCTAGGAGAGCAGTTAAATCTTGGTTATCGGTGCTACAATTTATCATTAAATCTAGGAGGTCCGCACCTATTATCCTGATGGAGAGTTTGTGTGCGTATCTGGGTTCATTACTGTAATTTAGGAGGGAGGGGGTTGAACTGCCGCCTCCAATGTAGGGTCTAAAAAAGGGCTCGAATGGTCTTCCATGGGAGGATCTGGGTCATATTCTACGGGATTGCCATACGCTGGAGGGTGTTCTTGAAAACTGTACTCTGGGGAAAATGATTCCTCCACGGGTACTTCTACGTACCGAACTAGCTAACCTTGCTGATTGTACTGGGGTTTGTACATGGGGTAAGAGTGCGGTTGATCCTGTGGTCGTAATCTATTGGGTTGGTGGTTCGACTGAGGCTGGGAATGGACTGGTTTCTGGGGATTGGAGGACTTTTGGGATACGTTTTGGGAACGTGGGTGGTTTGGTTTCTGAAAGTGGGGTCTATACCCTGCAGGGGCTTTATCAGCACACTTTTGGCGATCGCCAAGGCGATGACCATGTTCGTGACAGTGGGAGCAATAAGAGGGATAATTACACTGATTTATCATGTGCCCAAAGCTATCGCAGTTAAAACACTGTGGAGGAGGACGTGTATTCTGGGTTTGGGGGGCTTGTTTCTGGGGTGGTGTTCCCTGCATTGGCCTCGATTTATAGGGTTGTTATTGTTGCTGTTGGTGTTGTGGTTGCTGCTGCTGAATGTAATGTACAGAGGATTCTCTACCCTTTCGGTAGTTCTGGTTTGCTAAATCGGGGTAATGTTCCCGTGTTTTGTTTATAGCTACGCTTACAGGTTTGTCAACATTTAAAAACTCCTGAAACGTTTTTTTAGGTGCTCCGGGTAGGTTTTGGTAAATGGTTGTTGGCTTGTTGCTACTATTAGA
>JAJOZX010002962.1:0-2500 GCA_023014485.1 Bathynomus jamesi | reverse complement strand
TCAGTAAAACTAAAAAAATTCATGCCCAACCAGTGAAAGTGGGCTTCCTGTAAACTGATGTAGTAATAGAATCACCGTTTTTCGAAATTAAAAGATCTAAGAAGGGGAGGGAGCCATTTTGCTCAGTTTCCATTGTATACGTTATATTGGGGTGCAAAGAATTTAGGAAGTTAAAGAATTGTTGCGCTTGTACCGCATTATCAAAGACTGCTATCGAATCATCAACAAAGCGTCGATAGAAAATTGGCTTGAGATGAGTGGGAGATTGTCTAAAAATTACACTTTCTAAATGAGTCATAAAAAATCAGCTGCTAACGGTCCGACAGGTGATCCCATCCCTACTCCATCAATTTGTTGGTAAACCTTATTGTTGAAAGTGAAATAGCATTGTTTGAAGACCAATTCTAAAAGTTCCTTAAAATGAGACAATGAAAAACCATGAAAATTATCAACTGAGCTAAAAACCCTATCCAAAATAATGGCAATAGTTTCAGATACAGGTACATTCGTGAAAGCGACTTTAATCAAAACTGACAAAAAACTTTTTGAATCGAAGTTTTTACCAAGGAAGTCTTTTTGGAATTCAAACGAGTTATTTATAGTGTAAGCATTTTTTCGCAAAGGGGGACAGGAACGAACAACAATTTTCCAATGAAAGGTGGGTAGTTATACGAAGCTAAAATAGGACGGAGAGGTGTTCCAGCTTTATGGATTTTAGGCAGACAGTATAATTGAGCAAGATTAGCACCAGATGCGAACAACTGAGAGTAAGTATCATTTTTTATTATCTTTAAGACTTTAGTCGTGACAGAAATCTATTAACCTGGTCTTCTAACCTACAATGACTTTATTGACAGGTTCTAGAATTGTTTGAATTTAGTAAGATCACTTAGGATTTCATTAGTTTTGTTTATGTAGTCCGATTTATTCAAAATAAACCACTCACCGTTACCCTTGTCTGGTCTAGTCACAACAATCTCCTGTTCTTTGCCAAATTCTTAATACACTGCAAATCACTCTTCCTAAATATGAAAGATTGAAATTTAAAGATTTTCTAAGTTTAAGAAAAAATTCTTGAGTTAAATTTGAGAACTGACATTTGAATTCTTGAATTCACCCACATGGGGAACATTTTTTCAAGCCATTGAAAAATTTTTCAAAGTAAG
The DNA here is from genome assembly GCA_023014485.1 of Bathynomus jamesi. Classification (NCBI taxonomy): domain Eukaryota; kingdom Metazoa; phylum Arthropoda; class Malacostraca; order Isopoda; family Cirolanidae; genus Bathynomus; species Bathynomus jamesi. The sequence continues at coordinate 1,334 of JAJOZX010002962.1, read as the reverse complement.
AAAAAACGAAGGCTAATATATTTGAAACAACGGAAGCTTAAATTGCAAGCCAAGTGACAGTAAAAACTTTTCCCGAGGGGAGAGTGTGTAACTAGAAAGATTCGAAATTAACCTTATCTGAATTGAAAAAATTTGGTGAATTCATTCCCAAACCTTTAACTTACGTTCATGTGTTTCCAAGATGGTAGAGTGAAATTTTTCTAGTTTCACGTTGTACAAGAGAAATTATTAATAAATAGTCCAACAACGACAAGGTATTTTTAAGAGTAGTTTTATAATGCCCAAGAGACTTGTTATGCAATCTGATATTTGATTTTATAATTAATTTCATTATTTAATAAATTTCCAGGACGATTGATAAAATTCCGAGTCATATAGATTATCACGGTAGAGTTTGAAGTAAACAAATTTCGGAAAAACCCTGCAGGTCCGACACATTTCCAGAAAATACACAGTCCAGTTTTGACTTGAAAACTTCGTGAAGTCTTCCAAACATGGCGATAGGCCCTGAGCCATCTTGTCCATACCTTGAATATATATAATCATGCGGGTTGCTTCTACAGAGCTTCAATTTAATATTTAGGAGAAATCCAATTACAAGGAGAAATGTAAATGCCATGAAAGTCTTCTTTAATGCAACGTTTCGAGCAATCGCTCATCTTCAGGCTGTTTAATAACAATGTGAAATTAAAATCAATATTGAATGAAACAAAACAGAAAAATTTCTATACCTATTCATGAACAATTTTAAAGACTGAGAAAAGAGGGTTAAATTCTAAGTTATACAGATTTACATATAAAATTAAGAAGCTATTTTTAAATACATATAGTAAATGTGAAATTAATACACTGGAAAATTAACAATAGTACACTGGAATAATGACTAACTACCTTACACTGCAGTTTCCGAGGCTACTGAATTGAGCCGAGGCAATACGGGAAAACAAAAGATGGCGAGGGCGATTGGGGAAGGGGGGATTATAAGGGAATTGGGGAAGGAGGAGGATCATAGCAAAATTGAGGGGGACGGCGATGAGTCAACATTTAGACTCGGGGACAATGTTTTGATGAAAAGCGATTCCAAATTCTTAGTGAGTTGTGACAAGTATTCAACCAAGAATTTTAAAATTGTCTAAGTGACATCAATTTTACATTCTATGCTGTGTTCGCGAATCCTCGAAACCTCTTTAGTTTTAAAATTTACCTGTTTCGGCCACTTATTCCCATATGCGAATAAAATCAGCGCTGAGAGAGCGAAAACAGTGCTGCCAATGTAATTCCCAAGGAGACACCTAGGGCAGGTAAATAAATATACAACACCGCTACGCACGAGT
>JAJOZX010002961.1:347500-557323 GCA_023014485.1 Bathynomus jamesi | reverse complement strand
ATATATATATATATATATATATATATATATATATATATATATATCGAGTTTCTGAAAACAAGGAAATGGCTACCTTGCTAAACGAATTTTTTATATCAGTTTTACTATAGAAGATGTAACGAATATCCCTACGGTCATAGACATAATACCTTTTGATAATGGTAATATTTTGGATAATATTGTGGTTAGTGAAGGGGAGGTAATGCGCTATATTGATAAAATGAAAACGCGTAAATCACCGGGGCCGGATTCCATATATCCCATACAACTAAAGAATTAAAGATAGCATGTTGTGCCGCTAACAAAGATTTTTAATGTGTCTATTTCTGAGGGGGTGCGTACCAGATAATTTCAAGTTAGCAAACGTAACACCTATCTTTAAGAAAGGCGATAAAGGTGCGGAGGGGAATTATAGGCCAATCAGTTTAACGTCTGTTGTAGGTAAGCTACTGGAATCAATAATTAGGGATCGTATAGTCGAACACTTAGAATTGCATAAACTAGTTAGAAATACGCAGCACGGTTTTAGGCGAAACAAATCTTGCTTAACTAATCTTTTAGAATTTTCCCAAAGCGTGGTTGACGTTTACGATAGACATCGGGCGGTTGATGTAGTGTATTTAGATTTTCACAAGGCGTTTGACACCGTGCCGCACAAAAGACTCATTGAAAAAACTAAGGCTCATGGAATCAGGGGTGTAGTAATAAATTGGATAGAAGAGTGGTTGCGAGGTAGGAAACAGAGGGTGGTCGTTGATGGAGCGGAGTCGTGTTGGGCTAATGTAGCGAGTGGCGTTCCTCAGGGTTCTGTATTGGGCACTTTGCTTTTTCTTATATATATTAACGATTTAGATGTCGGCCTAGTCAGTACAGTTTCAAAGTTTGCGGATGACACGAAGCTGGGTGGTAGGGCGATTAATGACGAAGATAGAGGTAAAGTCCAGGAAGATCTGAATAAAATCGTTGATTGGTCAGTCACATGGCAAATGAGATTTAACGTCGATAAGTGCAAATTTTTGCATATAGATTCGCGTAACGGCAATTTTGCGTATAGTATGTCAGGGAAAGAGTTAAGCGTAGAGCAGGAAAAAGATTTAGGAGTTATAGTCACTGGTGATTTAAAAGTAGCGAAACAAAGTACAGCAGCGGTCAATAAGGCGAACAAAGTGTTAGGTTTTATAGCTCGGAATTTTGAGTACAAATCGCGCGATATTATAGTTCCTCTTTATAAATCATTAGTTAGCCCCCATTTGGAGTACGCGGTCCAATTTTGGAATCCGCATATGCGCAAAGATATAAACAAAATCGAAAGAGTTCAAAGACGAGCAACTAAGATGATTCCGTCGCTTAGGTCAAAGTCGTACGAGGATAGGCTTAAGGAGTTAAAATTGACTACACTCGAGACTCGGAGGATAAGGGGTGATCTAATCCAGGTGTTCAAAATTATGAATGGGTTCGATAACGTAGATAGAGATAGCTTTTTCGAAATATCTCAATATAATAGGACTAGAAATAACGGGTGTAAGTTGACAAGTAGAAGGTTCGAGACAACAGTTACCAAAAACTTTTTTGCGCATAGAATAGTAAATAGGTGGAATAGTTTGCCGGTAGAAGTAATTAGTAGCACGTCTATAAACATGTTTAAAAATCGATTAGACGCATATGTTGATAGATTGGGTATAGTTTAAGGTAGTAAAATTAAGGCTTTGTAGTGATAGATCCCACAGCTCAACACAAGTGTTGTGGGATATAGGGAGGCAGCATCTTGGGTTAGGGGATACTTTCTGTCCTTACACACCCCATTTAAAGAGATTCCTCTGCCGAGCGGTGCCCCCCATAGTACTGTGAGGTATTGAAAAACTCAGGATCTTCACTTGCCCAACAAACACCTCTAAATGGGAGGCCCAAAATGGGTGCGCACACACACATTTCGACATTACTGTACAGTCTTTACAGCCACACCTACACTTTTCCTCCTAAGTGTATATATGGAAATGTATATAGTTGTAAATTGTGACTTGGTCCGCAATTGATATGGACCGTGACTTATTTTTGGTTGGCAAGGTACTGGTAGTGATGGATACCGTAATGAAATTGACTGGATTCTTTGGATCTGATATATTTGCATGTCGGTTATAAATAGATATAGAGTGTAACATATTTGTGGATAGTAGTCTATTATGACTTGATCCCCTGGATCGAGAGATTCTATCTTTAGTTTTTAATTGATAATTAATTAGTTTTAAATTGATAATTATTTAGTTTTGTAAAAATTGGTTGTTGCCAATTACAGGCAGTTTTTACATAGTGGAGCCACCTCGAGGGCCGAAGTGGCCCCTAGTGTGGCCACTATAAAAATTTCTCATGTTCTTATGTTCTTGTGGTTCGGAACCACGTAAAATTGTAGGTCCCCTCCGCCACCACGGAGGACATGCACAATACACAATTACGAACGCAGTTAGGTAGACCAGCCATGAGTGGATCCTAGGGTCTTTGTTGGTCTGAAACATTATAACATCATAATATTATATAATAATATATATATATATATATATAATATATATATATATATATATATATAATATTCAGTGGGGCTGGTGGTCAGGGAGAGTAGGGAGGCCCAAAATTGTCTATAATACAGGGCTATTGAAAATGATTCACCTGATTTCAAATGAGAATATTTTTTAATGTTACAAATACAGAGTAATTTGTGATACATCAACCAAAAGAAAAACTGTCCGAATTTTGTCTCTCACCTCATAAATGCTCAATGTGACTTCCCCTAGTTACACGAGCAACGTCGACACGATAGTCGAATTCCTCCCAGACACGCGCGGTCGTCCTGTGGACTTGCCTTTACACAAACATCCTGTTTCCTCGAACTGCCGATACCACCGACGGATGCTCTGAGCACCCAGTGGATCTGTTCTGTAACGACGACGAAACTCACGCTGCACTGTGACTACCGATTTACAGCTCGAAAACTGCAACACACAAAACGCCTTCTGCTGTGCGGATGCCATTTTCACACTGACTGTTTGTTGCTAGGCTAGGCCACGGCGTGACTATGGAGCCCTCTCGCGGTGATCTTGTAAAACTCAAAGATTTCCTCTTTCATGTGGTGTATGCCCAGTTGATGCACGGTTGATAGGTACGGAAGTATTCTCAGTTGAAATCGGATGAATCATTTAAAATAGCCCTGTATATGCTATATAAATAGAATAGATTACAAAGTGTTAGATGCCCTACTTTCTGCATGTCATGATCATACAGAATTAATACTATCAATAAAATCCTCTTTCATAGTTTATAGTGATAAAAACAGAGGAGGCCCGGCCTCCCATGCCTCCTCTGAAAAGCCGCCACTGGTATATATATATATATATATATATATATATATATATATATATACAGTGTGCATAGTGGTTCGTTCGCACTATAATAATGTCAATTAGGTTAAGTTGTTAATGATTAATAATTATGATTGCTTGAGGCTGTGGTCACCATGATCTTTTCAGATCAAATAATGATATTAATTAGGAAATTAACAGAGTGAATTTTCTTCCTTTTATTAAACCAAATACATGAGATTTAAGTGAAACAAATGAACGTTGCAGTTGTATGAATGAAAGTTGTATTGAAATGTTATAGATGTGCACTTGATTAAGGACTTCAATCATACAGAATTAATACTATCAATAAAATCCTCTTTCATAGTTTATAGTGATAAAAACAGAGGAGGCCCGGCCTCCCATGCCTCCTCTGAAAAGCCGCCTGGTATATATATATATATATATATATATATATATATATATATATATATATATATATATATATATATACAGTGTGCATAGTGGTTCGTTCGCACTATAATAATGTCAATTAGGTTAAGTTGTTAATGATTAATAATTATGATTGCTTGAGGCTGTGGTCACCATGATCTTTTCAGATCAAATAATGATATTAATTAGGAAATTAACAGAGTGAATTTTCTTCCTTTTATTAAACCAAATACATGAGATTTAAGTGAAACAAATGAACGTTGCAGTTGTATGAATGAAAGTTGTATTGAAATGTTATAGATGTGCACTTGATTAAGGACTTCAATATTATAATAACACTCGAGGAAATGAAAGTCTTTATATAAAGTTAAGTGAATGACACCAGGCCAATGGGGCCTGTTACACGATGTTACATGGTGAGATCTCTCGTGTCACTTAAGTTCTTCGTGATGAGAGGTGAGATGCGAATGAGGCGTCGTGCCCGAGAGTTCCGTATAATGAGGTCGAGGTGTGACGTTCAGGGAAGAAGGAATACGTGAGGGAGTCTCGCGATGTGACTATATATATACACAGTCCACTCTCCCTTTCACGACCACGCATTGGTCTTATCAAAAGTGGTCTTCATAGGGAGGTGGTCTCCTTGGAGAACCGAAGATGCATGCACGTATATACGTACTGTATAATAATACATGAAGGTATGTAACACATCGCCAAATCTTTTTTTGTGTAATTTATTTAACATTTAAACATTAAAACATTTTCTTAAAACATTTTCTTAAAACAATAAAACATTTCAAAATTCACAGTAACAGAGTTGCAATTGAAACTTCAAGTGAAAAAGATGTGATTTTGATCTGCTTTTTGCTGGAGATTATCCTTATCATCTCTGTTTGAACAATGTTCTCTGCTGCAGTTTGTAAAGGTACTATGTTTGCAGTTCAGGATGTAAAATGCAGAACTGTCTAATGTCATTTACACACTGTAGTAGCTACGAAAAAGATTTGATTGGGCAGTTTGGTTGTTCAGCCTGTTCCGACTCATCTTCATTGTCGCTTGTGACTGAATCGGCAGGTTTGTTAACAGAAACATCATTAAGAAACTGTTCCTCCCAGTCATGTTCAAATTCTTCAGTGACAGGTAGATCGTTGTCACAGTTTATGAATTCGTCTGGTTCAGTGATAGCATCTGGCAGGTGATATTTTGTGATCTGTAAAAGTCTGGCAAGAGGGATGTTGTCTTCATCATTAGTGTCGACATCTACTGGTTGGGTTGTGAAAGAATAGTTTGCAAAACATTTGCTGACGGTGCTCGGCTTGATCGCTTTCATGGCAGCGTCAATCCAGTAGCAAGCATCGAGGACAGTAACGCATTTAACAAGGTCTGTGAGTTTGGTACCGTCGTCCAGCTTAGACACGATACACCGCATCAGACGCTTCTTGTAGTGACACTTGAAAGCTCGAATGATACCCTGACCAAGTGGCTGCAATACAGATATTGCGTTTGGCGGAAGACAGACAATCTTGACGTGGCTGATTGTGAGGTCATTGTGGGAAGTGGCATTGTCTACAAATAGGAGTACAGATCGGCCTCGAGCTTTCAATTTTTTGTTGAATTGTTGGAAAACAGCAGTTGTCATCCATGCTTTTTTGTTTGCGTACCTGCGTACCAATCGACAGGCAGGTTTTTGCTGTTGATGTTTTTGAAGCATCTTGGTTTTGCACTCTTGCCGATGACAATTGCACGTTCAAAATCGCCAACGATGTTGCAGCAGAGAGCGACAGTGAGGCGCTCTTTAGACTTTTCCTCCGACACAGTGCTCACTCTTGATGCTAAGGCTCTTGTCTGGCAGGCCGCGGTAACCAACACCAGTCTCGTCTAAGTTGTAGATGTCTTGCGGACGGTAACTTTGTAAGATAGCAGGCAGCTTAGATTTTCAGTCATCTATGGTGTTCGTATCTACAGCTCCTCGTTCGCCAGAGATAGTCTGGAAAGTGATGCCGTGCCTTGCCTTGAATTTTGACAGCCAACCAGATGAAGCTTTAAATTCTTTCAGCCCTAGTTTGGTTGCGATCAAAAGCGCTTTCTCTTGTAGCATGGGCCCAGAAACAGGGATAAGCATTGCACGAGCGCGTTTGTACCACGACCACACTGCTTCCTCTAAGTCGTCGCTCTCGAAATGGGTGCAAACTCTTTTCCTAGCACAAGGTTGGTTTTCTTCATAAGCTGTCATGTATTCAGCCTTTCTCTTCAAAATCTGCTGTACCTGAGTTTTGCTGACGCCGTATTCTGTAGCTAATTTTCGTTGACTTTTTCCACTGCTTTCGTGTTCTTGTGTGACTCGAACTTTTTCACCAAGCGTTAGTTCAACACGCTCAATTTTTGGCATTTTTGACGTAACCTGTAGCAGGAGCAGCGTATAAACACGTGTGATCGCTGTAAAGTGCAGCGTGTAAGTGAGCTAAATTTGCGGTGTCTACCACATTACGCTCTGCCTTACGCCATCCGGTGGTCGTTCTATGGAGATGTTAATTGCAGCCCTGGACTATAAATGCTGGTCGTTGTACGGAATAGGGGAGTGGTCTTAATAAAGAAAACAATTATAATGGTAAGTAATGGGGAAAATTCGGTTCTTTATTATGTTAGCCTCAATAGGGGAGTGGTCGGAGTCTGGAGGTGGTCGCAAGGGGAGAGAGGACTATATATATATATATATATATATATATATATATATATACAGGGTGTCCGAGAATTATCTGTACAATTTTTGGCTGTTATTAAAAGTCAACCATGAAGTGTAGAAATTCCAGTGTTGTCCCGTTTTACAAAGAATCTCATTAAGTTTTTTCTGATACCACGTTTTGACAAGTTTTTTAGAAATGTACGCGGGTGACAGACATTGATGATTTAAAAGCAAGAATCACAGCTGCTATTGAGCGAATTGATGTGGATATGCTGCAGCGTACATGGCAACATTTGGAGTATCGATTGGATGTTTTGCGAATCACTAATGGTGCACATATCGAATGTTTGTAACAACGTTACTTTAATAAAAGAAACTTTTGAAAATACAGATTCTAAATAATCTTTTTTAAGAATTTTACCTGTTATCAAGAATTTTATTAAAAGATGAAATTGTACAGATAATGTTCGGACACACTGGAATTTCTAAAAAACTTGTCAAAACTTGGTATCAGAAAAAACTTAATGAGATTCTCTGTAAAATGGGACAACACTGGAATTTCTACACTTCATGGTTGACTTTTAATAACAGCCAAAAATTGTACAGATAATTCTCGGACACCCTGTATATATATATATTAGAACCTGCATAGTGACCACGCAACTAAACTGACCAGTTTTCTACGGTCACGGCAAAAATCTTCACAGCATAATGACCACCTGCATATTGTGGAAAGTGACCATGTTGTACCCAGCTAAAACTAATTTTTATTTATACTTTAATCCGTTAAAGTGACTGTACGAGTTTACTAAAACCGAATGATTTTACAATTTAATCTTGTCATGAACCATACTTATAATTTCTTAATTTCTGGGAAAGTTTCTTTATTTAAATTTATGGAAAATGAAACGAGTGTTTCAATATAAAAATTCATAAATTTTTGGAAATTAGTGGAATAATCTCCTTTTAGAGCTGAAGCATGTGATGGAAAAAAGCTGGTCGATTTGTTATTAGCTAACTTGGGAAAATTTTAATTTTTCTGAAGTGACCACGTGCATAAATTAACCACTTTTGTTTTGTCTCGATAGTGGTCACTTTAAGAATGTATATATATATATATATATATATATATATATATATATATATAAGCAAACAACCACAAGGAAAAGGAAACACAAAGTCCGAGCGCTTTCGTGATATATTCACATTATCAAGGAGGAACAGAAAATAGACGGAGATTACAAAATAAATGAGTTAAATAGACAAGCAAAAAATTCACAATTGGCACCTCAAATTAAAGGCCTTAAAGCCCTCTAAAGATTTTTTCAAATTGATAACATAATCTGTAGGCAGCTAAATAACTGAATATAAAAAATATATACTGTATAGATGAAATTAGACAAAAAGAAAACCAATACAGAGAACAAAAATTATTATAATGGTTATTAACACTAATATTTAATTAAAACAGGCAATTAATTGGCAAGAATTTAATGAAAAACAAATAGATAACGTAGATAACAAATAGAAAACATAATCTGTAGGCTGCTTAATTACTATACAGATGAAATTAGACAAAACACCAGTACAGAAAACCAAAAAAATTATTATAATGGTTATTAACACTAATATTTAATTGAAATAGGAAAAATTAAGAGGCCCGAAATTAATGAAAACAAAGGGAAAGTTGCCATCGTCTTACAGATTATTACAAAATTTCAACAAACAATCTGGAAAAAAATTGTTATCCCAACAGCAACCCACTTCAAAAATCCAATAAACCGCCCAGCAACCAAAGATTATACACAAAAGAAATATTACAATTAAAATAGACACACAAGAATGTTAACAGTTCTTACAATAATATTTATTTATTTAACCAGGGCAAACCATTAAGAGGCAAAAAATGCAGTTAAGAGAACAGTAGGCCCATCGCCAACTTACTGACAATGTACGAGTCTAATTTGTACAACCCAGGGCTAATATTAAAGACCAAATCCGCATTATTCTTGATCACACTTGATTCCAATATATTTCTGCTAACAATAGACTTACTAAACCTTAATTTGGAAGCATTTTTCCAATCAATGGGATGATTAGAATCTCTTACGTGAATGAAAATGGCGTTAGATTCCTGGCCACTTCTTATACTGTATTGATGCTGTTTAATACGTAACTCAAGGGTCTTACCAGTTTGGCCAATGTAAAATTTATTACATATTGTGCAAGGGATTTTATATACACAACCACGTTCACTTAAAGGGGAGTTCTTAATCAATGAATTCTTAATGACATCTAAATTTTTGAACGCAATATTTACGTTAAAAGTCCTTAGCAAATTTGGGAGCTCAAGGAAATTTTCTGTGAATGGTAACACTAAAACATTTTTTGTGTTATAAGGAATCTTATCCTTTACTTCGTAGAAGGTTTTCTTTGCCATTTTTAAGGACTTATCTATGCAGTTCTTTGGGTATTTTAAATCAAAAGCAATTTTGTATATTTTACTAATTTCATCGTCAATAAACTCAGGGCTACAAATTCGTAGGCCTCTTAGAAACAAAGTAGAAAGAACGGATCGTTTTACATTAATGTGGTGATCAGAATAATAATGTATATAGGAACAATTATTAGTGGGTTTTCTGTAAATATTGTAATTAAACTTTTTTCCAGACCTATATATTAAAACATCTAAAAAAGGGATCGAAGAATCTTTTTCTATTTCAACTGTAAAATTGATAGAGGGAATTAAATTATTAAGTTTGGGTAGGAATTCATTGAGATTTAAAGTCACTGGCCAAAGACAAAGAACATCATCTACATATCTAAACCATGGAACATAATTTGGCAGAATCTTCCTTAATAACTTACTTTCAAAAAACTCCATATATAAGTTACTCAAAATGGGGGAGAGAGGGTTTCCCATCGCCATACCAAATTTCTGTCTAAAATATTCATTATTGAACACAAATTTTGAGTCTACTATGCACAGCTTAATTAATTCTATAATTGTGGCCACAGGTAAAGGCAAATTATGCTTAACCAATTCTTCCGAAAGAAACACTAAAAGATCCTCCACCGGGACTCTTGTAAATAAAGCGATAACATCAAAGCTTACCAATCTAAAATTGTAATTGACACTGATACTATTTAATTTTTCCACAAGGTCTACATTATTATTTATGTGTGATTGTGAAATTGTGCCAAGGAGAGGATTAAGAATGGAGACAAGCCATTTGGATACCTTTAAGGCCTTTAATTTGAGGTGCCAATTGTGAATTTTTTGCTTGTCTATTTAACTCATTTATTTTGTAATCTCCGTCTATTTTCTGTTCCTCCTTGATAATGTGAATATATCACGAAAGCGCTCGGACTTTGTTTTTCCTTTTCCTTGTGGTTGTTTGCTTATTAATAAGGTCACGTGTTATTTTGTGATTCTAGTGCATATATATATATATATATATATATATATATATATATATATATATATATATGTCGGAATGAGAGGTTTTATGTATGATTTAACTAGTAAATGTTCGAATGTGCAAACCATAAAAACGAATGATATTTACAAATTCCTCGACAAGTCTTTGAATCACGTCCTTTTTTACTTAACATTTATGAACGTTACCTCCTTCAGAGTAAATTCTTTGAAATCTCCTAACCTTCTGGAGCTCTTCTTCAGTTGACAGTAGAAAAATAAACAGCAAGCGTCACAAAAGCATTTTATACACGAATATAATATTTATCTTACGAAAGAATTTACTTCGAATTAATTCTTGAAGTATTCAAAATTGAGAACGTGCATTTAACCAAGAAAAGAACGTTAAGAAAAAAAATATCGGAACTGCGGTGTCATTTCGTCTCAAAAACATTTCGTCAAAATGGAAAATGCGAAGGATGAAAATCTTTTGAAGAATTTATATGACAATTGCGGATAAGAAGGCTGTTTTTCAAGTAAATAATGATAAACGACCTTATTTATTTTAGCTCAATTTATACAGGGTGTACATAAATTATCATTACATTTTCAATTGCATTTGTAAAGATAATTTATCGGCATCCTATATATTTACGGGGATTTTCCATGATTTGGTAAGTCCGCCTTTTTTTTTTTTTCATTTCGAAGGAATAATAATGATGATAGAGATTTTTAACCTTCTTCCTAATGGCGAAGGTCACGTGAGGGAGGAACCTACAGCTTTACGTGTGATTCGAACCATGCAAGAATTGCCACATCATCTGAACGTAGAATATGGCCACCCATCCAACTACTGAACAGATCCAACGTTGCTTAACCTCTCTAATTTAACTGGAAACGGTGTTGCTACGTGACCATGACGTAGTTCTTTTGGGGGAATGGCATTAGTTGGGTGAGAAGACGAACGTTATCTAAAACTTCACAATTACACGTTTCATTTTTACGTTTTGACGTAAATCAAATGAAAATTAGATGCGAATACATAAAAATGCTGAAATGAATTGAGGGGTCGCGCGTCTTAAGGTACCTAAGCACCACCATAGGCGAAAACGTGTTTTTTATATCACTATTTTTACCCTTCCTCTATCGCGTGGTTTGGGTTATAATGACCTTACGACCCTAGAAGTATGGTTGAAAACCTTATAAAGCGAACTTTTTTCACCTCTATCGCCAGCCAAAAGTTAACCCAAAGTTCGGCATAATAAGAAAATCAAAAAATTAAAAAAAATATATAAAAAATATAAAATATGAAAACCTGTTCCAAAAACTCAACATCTTCATGAGCATACTTAGAACTCTAATTTAGCAAAAAATGAACGTTCTAGCTCAATTAATAACAGAGATACTATTGCCAGAATATTGCTGAACTTTGGAGGCGATTTCTGACGAATTTTAATTTTGGCGCTTAGGTACCTTAAGACGCGGGACCCCTCAATTACTTCAAGTAAATATTACATGAACAAAATCGAATAATTATTTTCGACGTTCGACCTTATCCGAGTATATCGATTTCAAGTTTCAAATGAAAATGACTAACTTAGTTACACTAACCTAATCTAACGTCACCTAACCGAGGGGGTATGATGTAACCTAACGTAACGGAACCTAATCTGACGTAATTTAAATTGACTTTCGAGTATCGACATTTTGCATGTTGACATTATGCGGATGGACTTTGTTCCGCTACACTGTAAATAATCATTTCAGATTCGTACGTTTGTACACAACTCGCTTGTTTGTCGTAATTATGATGATAAATTAGCTCGTTCTTGAACGGAAAAACTGTTTACCTTCCTCCCTTCTTAGTTCTTCCCTCGTGGCATTCTTTTGCCTGACCAATCAATTGCATCTAGCACTAACAAAAACTTTTCACAATGCGTAACTAGTTAGAGGAAATTTACAAACCTAAAATAAAAAAAAATTAACTTTCTTTGACCTGACCAATGACCAAAGTGGAAAATCCTTGGATGAAGTGTAGTAATATCACAAAAGGCCACTGAAATAAATTTTCGAACAATATTATACTGTATGTAGTGGCGCTCATAAGTATTCGTACAGAGAAATATTTGTTATATTCGTCCATATCTTTTGTACCATGCATAGGATAGATGTGAAAAATTTACCGTTCGTTTAAAAAAATGTAAAAAATAAAAAAAATTAGTTTAATTCAAACATATAATGTAAAACATCAAAGAATTTTTTTGGAAAAAAAAAAAAAAAAAATGCAAAAGTTTTCGTACATTTATTTATAAAATTATTTAATACTGTGTGTGTGTCTGCTGTGTGTGTGACTTCAATGATTCGTTTTGGGTATTTTTTTACAAGGTTTCGACATCTCTCAGTAGAAATTACAGCCCATTCTTCTATAGAAAATTGTTGCAATTCATTCATATTCGAAGGGTTCCTCTTGCAGAAAGCACTTTTTCAAATCAAACCATAAATTCTCGATTAAATTGAGGTCTGGTCTTTAATTGGGACACTTGAGAAACTTCAAATTCTTTTGTTGAAGCCATTTCATGGTGCTCTTACTTTTATGTTTTGGATCATTAGCTTGTTGCAGTACCCAACTGCGACCCATTCGCAACTCCCGAACTGAAGGCAATACGTTTTCTTCTCAAGTTCCCTGATATTTCTTCGAATTCAAGATTCCACTGATGACAACAAGCGTTCCTGCACCCAGGAGCATTAAAGCATCCCCAAAGAAGCAAACTACCACCACCACCACCACCATGTTTAACTGTAGGATGTTTTTTCATCGGATGCAGTATTTGATTTTCGCCAAACATACCGTTGTTCATTATTATGAATAATTCAATTTTGGCCTCATTTGTCCAGAGAACTTTCTTCCAGAATGCAAATCCATCATTTTCATGATCCTTGGCGTACTTTAAACGAACTTCTTTGTGCGCTTTTCGTAGCAGAGGTTTTCTTTGTTCAACTCTTCCATGCAGACCATTCTTTCTCAATGTACGACGTACAGTATAGGGATGGACAGTGATCTTAGTCTTAATGTATGGTTTTAATGATCTGTAGTCACTCGTGGATTGCAGCAGCCATTTTTTCAATCCATCTGTCTGTACGTTCTGAAATCTTGCAAGATCGTCTCCACGTTGGAAGAGTTTTGATTGTTTCAAAGCCTTTTCATTTCTTTATAAGCGCAGCAACTGTCGTAAATGGAATTCTAAGTTCTTTTAGTTTCTTATAAGTCTTTCCAGACAGATTCTTAAGATCTGTGGACAGCTATTTACCACGATAACTCATTGCTTACTGATGGTTCGTACAGTCATCCGTCTTCCACGAAGATTCACAGAGAAAATTCTAGAATTCAGAATTGCCAACAGTCTCTTATCGATAAACAGCCAACTACTGATAAAAATTTTAAATTCTTAAAACCTAAGGTGTATACACAAAGTATTAAATAATTTTGTAAATAAATGTACGAAAACTTTTGCATTGTAACTTTTTTTTATTTTCCCCAAATTCTTTGTTGTTTTACATTATATGTTATATTAATTATATTAATATTAATTACACCAGTACACATTTGAAAACTTGTCGATCGATTTTTACAAACTAGTTGGTGATTCTATATAATTTGAGTGCGCTGATCTCAAAAATATAGTTAGTTTTTCCCTATCACGTATGGTTTTCTTACCACAGGGTATGTCATAAATCCCCCATTTATCCCCAAATGTGAACCATCTTATCGAGACCAACATTGGATTGCATATGCTAAACCATAAATTTTGTTGTTATAGACTACAGTAACGCTTACATAATAATGTAGGGTAAATATATATAACAACCAGTCCCGTTCCCAGCAAAATACTCTCTCCCCTCCCATCAATGGGTGGTTAACATTTGGGGACAGATGAGGTATTACAACACCCCTTGTAGCACGAAATCTTTAGGTGATAGAGTAAAACCTAATTAAAGCAGAATTAAATAGCTCCTAGCTCTTGGACAAGCATA
Source organism: Bathynomus jamesi (assembly GCA_023014485.1). Classification (NCBI taxonomy): domain Eukaryota; kingdom Metazoa; phylum Arthropoda; class Malacostraca; order Isopoda; family Cirolanidae; genus Bathynomus; species Bathynomus jamesi. Next base: position 543,411 of record JAJOZX010002961.1, on the reverse strand, counting down.
TTGCTTGTTTATGAAAGAATAAAAAAATAACTGAAAGAAACAAAATATATTTACCTTCTTTACTTGCAAACATTTCAGGACTTATTCCAAAGTCTTAAGACTACGAAGGTAGATCTGACTAATGACGACTAAACCGGTGCTTCTTTGATGTTTTCTTATGCTGTGCGTTAGGCTGATCTCGTTGCAGACACCAGCAGTAATCACTAATCCGCCATCATATTTGTATGCCATCTTCCTTGATATCTTCTTTCCATGGTTTTGATGTCCTGGTGAAATCGTTCCCCTTGCTCCTCACTGACATCTCCGAGATTTTCGGGAAAAAGGTCAAGATGCGAAAATAAGAAGTGAACTTTCAGGCTCATGTTGCAGCCTTAGGCGCAAAACTTTTTAAGCATATTTTCCACCAGTCTTTCATAATTTTGGCTTTTGTAGTTTCCCAAGAAGTTTTCAACAACATCTTTGAAACCAAGCCATGCTTCTTTTTCTTTATTGGTCATTGTGTTCAGGAAATGATCGTCTGTCAATAACTTTCTAATCTGAGGACCTATAAAAACACCTTCCTTTATTTTCTCGTAGCTAATCTTTGGATATTTTGAACAAATGTACTTGAAACACTCACCTTCTCTATTCATTGCTTTGACATACTGCTTCATCAAGCCTAACTTAATGTGCAAGGGTGGTAGGAGGATTTTATTTGGTTCAACTAGATGTTCATGTAAAATGTTCTTTGATCCTGGGGTAAGATTCTCTCTAGGAGGCCAAGTTTTCCTCTTCCAGTGCTGGTCACACGTGCTCGACTATCCCATTCGCAGATGAAACATGGCATCTTAGTGTATCCTAATTGCTGCCCAAGTAACATGCAAAGGACTTTGAGATCCCCACACAATATCCATCTGTGATTTTGATACTGAATTTTTTCCAGAAGCAGTTTCGTGTTATCATAGGTCTCTCTTAAATGAGTAGAATGGGCCACTGGGATTGATGCATATTTGATACCGTTGTGCAGTAACACTCCTTTTAGACTGGTTTTAGAGGAATCTATAAACAACCTCCAGTCACTGGTTTGGTATTCGATGCCTAGCTTGCACACTAATCCTGTGATGTCCTTGCAAAATACCAAGGGACCATCTTCTTCGAAAAAAGGCACGAAGTCTTTCTCACGATTTCTGTACCAAGCGAAGTATGTGTCGGATGCCAATAAATTGTTCTCCTGCAATCTCGACCCCAAAAGTTCTGCAGAGTCCTTAGGCAGATTCAAATCCCTGACTAAGTCATTTAGTTCGGCTTGGGTTAATGGTTTAGGAGGATCTCGGTCAGCTGTTGGCTGTTCATAAACATCATCATTGTCTGGATTTGGAGCTGAATCAGAATCTGAATTGTATTGATCCAGACTCTCGGGTGGGCGGGGAATAGGAACTTCTGGACCATGGGGTACCGGCCTTATTGCAGATGGAAGACTTGGGTATTGAAGGCTCTCTTTATTCTTTGCATTATAACCTTTAACATTGCAAGAACAGAAGTAGCAGTCGTCGGTATGGTTTCTAGGCTCGCGCCATACCATAGGGATCCCAAATGGCAAACTTTTCTTTTTACCTTTGCTCCAATTCCTTAGTGCCGCAACACACGTAAGACAAACCTTGTGTGGAGCCCAACTTTTGTCTTGATCTCCTAATTTAATTCCAAAATAAGCATGATAAGCTCTCTTAATGAAGGTCGTTACATTTGTCCTTTGTTTTACAACAACATACCGACCACAAATATAACAAAATATGTCTGGACTATGGGTACATCCTCTAGAAGCCATTATTAAAATTTTAAAGACGTAATGTTAGAATTATCTATCTGAAAAATATGAAAAAACGAAATTAATTAAAGATAAAAAAGGTAAAAAATTACAAAACGCTCCAAAATTGTTTTGCTAATAACTAAAACTGTGGGTGATAGAAAAAAACTGGTAGCATTTTTTAATTCAGCGCAGCGAACTGCTTCAGAATCACAACTCAAAATAAAGAAATCGATTTTCATGCAGACCGGTGTTATTAATTCATATTACATTTATTGTTTCGAATTAATAAATAAATAATTCCCTTTTAATTATAAGCAGTTATGAATAGGTGTTTTTACATTGTTGTAAATAAAGGTCAGGAAAAGCTAATTACGCTTTACTCAGAGTAATTTAAAATTACCTTTGCGAAAAGTAATTTTAAATTGTTGTAGAAACGTTACATGAACAAAATCGAACTATGTTGACATTCGACCTTGTGCAGGTCGGCTTTAATCCAGATCGACCACTTGCGCGACTTTATGGACACCTTGTGTAATGAAATGCAAATAAAAATGAACGTTTGTTTAATATTTTAATTGAAGTGACTAACCCATACGTACATTTCAGATTTTCTTACTTACTACCTTACGCAGGTCGAGTGACTGGTCGACGTTATTCCAGTTCAGTCTTTTGCAGGTCGACGTTATTCCAGCTTATGGAAAATTATTTCCGTAAGCTTAATCGTGCGAAATTGTTAATTTCATAATTTTCAAAGTAGCAGCTGAAACTTTAAGGAAATATACATTTGTGGCAAATCGAAATATAAAAACATTCTGCAAAAACTTTTATAGCTTTGAGAAATGTAATAAATTGATGACTCCTACGTAACAGATATTATCGTACCTCTGGAATAGCAAGTATTCCATATTTATTAGAAATGTATGGAGTTGGTAGATTTGAACAGTTCGAGAAATGCGCTTGTTTGGACTTTTGCAGAGTCGAGATGCATTTGTTGATTCATTTATTGAGAAGAATATATAATTTCGAGTTCAATTTTTCGAAATAAATTCGCATATTCACTGGAATTTCATCTATTTAAAATCTGGATCAATTTTCATTAATTCTTATATTGTTTATTGTCGCTGACACACTTCAATTGTATGGGATTTTGTTTATCTTGCTAAATATTAGAATAGTTTCGTTTCTTAGTTAACATTTATCAGTTAACTCTATTTATACTGATCTGTTTAGTCGTGAAGAACCCACGTTATCATTATTAACCCATCTACAGTGGAAACACTGGAGAGGTAGGGATATCGCGTCTTTACGACTTTACCAGATCAGTTGGAATTAGGTTTAAATTTTAGTTTGCCCCGTAAAGATTGTATGTGTGTGTGTGTGTGTACACGATAGATATTACGAACCAATATTCCACATAGTTTGATCTTATACAGGTCAACGTTATTCTAATTCGACATTATGGAGGTCGATGTTATTCCAATTCGATCTTAGGCAGATTCATACGTTTAAGATTGAAATTAGAATGAAAAGTTTATTATTTTGACAAAATTTATTAACGTATATACTGTATACACATTCCGAATTTTAAGTGAAAATGACTAACCTAATCTAACCAGGCGTAGCGTAACCTAATTTATCCAAACCAATTTAAACCAACCGTAATATGAATTAAATTGACTTGCATAAGGTGAAACCATTCGACCTTATGCATATATGTTTACAATTTTTGCCCACTTTACATATATTAAAGTCAACATTATTGAGGCTGACATTAATGCCTGTCGATTTTGTCCCTTTACATCGAGTTTTTATGTGTTTCCTCGTGTGTGTAATTTGATTTGAGTATCTTCGGTTTCGAGTTCAAGCACCGTGCCCACATTCTGGAGAATGGGAAATGGGTTCCCCATTCCTTGGTGTTTCATGCTATCCTTTATTTTCCACTGTCTTCTGAAGCGTAATTGGGTACACTAGATAAGTGTACGCATAGTGTGAATGAACTCTAAACCTGTTCTCTCTCTTCATTATACTCGTACTTTTTCTTACTTTCCTATAAATCTTCTTTTAAAACATTTTTCTGTCAGCAATGGCTGGCGGAGGCGGAAGAGTCTTGGGAGCTATTGAAGAATAGGGACCCCAGCCTTCTTTAGTTAGCTTTATAAGGCTAACTAACGAAAATATCATGACCTAACCTAACCAGTCGTCAAGGGCGTACAGTTAACCTAACGATTGGTTAGGTTAGGTCGTGATATTTTCGTTAGTTAGCCTTATAAGCCTAACTAAAGAAGGCTGGGGTCCCTATTCTTCAATAGCTCCGTGTCTTGTTTGCCCCATTCTCTCTCTCTCTCTCTCTCTCTCTCTCTCTCTCTCTCTCTCTCTCTCTCTCTCTCTTTCTCGGGATATACAGTATATACACAAAAGGTCCATCCACGAAATGGCAGTTTCTGCTTTTAACTGATGAAAAACTCTGTATACAAAGACTGATGTTCGTAGAAATATTTGTGAAACACTGGAGATGCCAGATAAGAAATATGTTGTTCACTTATATTGGTGATTAGCCTCAAACATTAATATTACGAAGTGCATGTGATGTTAAGATCTTATCTATCTATCTATCTATCTATTATATACAGTATATATGTAAAAAAAATTTGACTGTGTATTAATAGATTAATTAAGTTATAGGCAGAAAATAAAGGCGGTATCATTGCAAATATACAGAAGGTCAACGTTCTAATGAGGCTTCCGTATGTGACTCTGTATTATCGTAATACACTGATCGGTCAAATTGATAATCATTTCATTGCTTATGTCGTTAGTTTGTATTATAGACACGCCTGGTTTTATAGGTTCGGGTGCATGATTCATCAAGAGCAAGATGCACCGCAAGTTTGCCGTCCCCTTTCTGAGACAACACAAATGCACCCATTCTAATCAACAACCGTGTGAGAACAATAAAGTCGATTCTTAAAATATAAATGGACGTCTCTTAAAAATTGTATAATGCCTGAAAACTGATTTTAATGAAATTTGAATAAGAATTTCGAGCTAAACATTTTTTTTTTTTAAATAAAAATAATTTTTAAATTCAAGTAGAAAAGAATACTTTGCACATAAATATATGACGGATATTCAGATGTATATTAAGCTGTGGAACTATTTTTAATTAGATAGATAGATAGATAGATAGATATGGATATACGGTGGATATTGATATAAATATAAAAGCCTTGGTACCTAAACAAATTACTACAGTGAAATAATGAAAACAGGGAAGATTAACAAGGCAAATTTCTTAACAAAGTACTAACGAAGAAAAAGTGGTGGAAGGCGAAGTCGGAGACCATCCTTTAAAATCTCTTTACTGAAGTTAACATATGTTTAATTTACTTTGGTCGTTCGCACCAAATAAGTAACTAAATGGGAAAGGCGTGAAGTATTTCTCTTGCAAAATAAGTGTTTTCTACACTTTGTAAAAGTGAAAAGCTTCGTGAGAAAAATTTAGAAAAACACAGCTAAAATACGACAAAACTATGTCTGAATGGAATGGGAAAAAAGGTAAAAAAAAAAAAAAAAACGTTGAAAACTACGAACACGAGGAAGACTACAGTGAAATAGGCCTAAAATGGAATTCAAGTATTTATGAATAATTGGAGGAGATAAAAGTACGTAATGGAAATTTAATGGAACACGAAACATCACAGAGAGAATATTGGTGCTACTGTAGTATGCGGTCTACCTACGATTGGTTAGGTTTAATCATGATATTTTCGTTAAAACTAACGAAAATATCATGACTAAACCTAACCAATCGTCAAGGGCGATTAACATTGGGATGTAAACAAGCAATTAGCAAACAAGATAAGAAACTATACTTCAAAGGTAGACCGCCGAATCGTAGGTAGACCGCATACTACAGTAGCACCGAGAATATTTTATAGCAACTGATAGTAAAGGAAGTCTTGTAAACACTACAAACGAAATTTGATGCTGTCTTTATTTTTGCGGTGAAAAGTCTTTAGAAATAAAAAGTAATGTTTTATCTTCAATTACCGCGAATTTTGGGGATTTTAAAACAGATTGTTTTTGCTGCTGCAATTTCTTCAGTTGTAAGAATTGACAGACCGGCAAAAACAACACGGATATTATTGTAAAAGTAGTGTTGTCGTCCGCCAAATATTTCAGCCGATAATACAATAACAAACTATTTATATAGCGGGAAATTCATGCTCTCAAAGAGTTTTTCGATACTGTTCCCTACATAAAGAAGCCAAAAAAATAAGAGAACGTTTCTTTTATGATATTTATGAAACTTAAGATGTAAACGTCTCCCAACAGATTGTCAAACAACCGAGAATTGAACCAACGGGTGTTTCTGTTTTCTCTCTTACGAGACTTATGAATAGTAGAAACAAGACGAACGTAGATAAGCATCATTCACATCCCAAAGGTGAATAAAAACTTGGTAAAAAACAGTGGAAATTTGGCAGCAAAATGCGAACCGAATCTTGTTCTCCAAAAGTTTGGAAAGTGCGTTCACGGAATACTAAAAAGTTGTTTGAAAGGCGTAAGCATTGTAAACATTAGAAAAACAAATGGGAAGAAGTATAAATTGAATTACAAATTCGGGGTTGTTTCTTATATGTGCCGTTCACGTTAAAGCATTCGGACCGCTTTATTTCTTATTTAGTTCACGTAGCTACGATATAACGAACCAGCGCCCGTAGATCACTGGGTAATACCGTTTTTCTTTAAGCGAAGTGAAGACGCTTAAGGTCAGGGATTCAAATCCCAATGGTACTAAAATTAAAAATCCAGGACTTTGCGCATTGGACTCATTCGTCTGTCCTGAGTGCCGACATTAATAATAATGACTTATTATTATTACGGTATAAATATCAGTCTACAGAATTTTTCCAGAAAGTAATAAAAGTTAACAAAAATGATAAAATTTATTAAAATCTTTAGAAAAAATGGCGTCTAATACCAATGAGTCAGAGCAATAGAAAAGTTGCCAATTGCTTTAATTTCTGGATTATATTATTTATTTACCAGTATTTCGTTCTGCCTATAGAAAAACGGTAATGATAAACCGGCATATATATAAGAAGAATTTACACATTTCATAGAAAAGCCAAAAATCAACATTGATGAGGACGAATTTGAAATAAAAAACTGTTTTCGTAAAAATAAATTCTCTCAACATTTTGAAGCAGAAAAATGCGAGTAATTATAAATTTCCCGTTTAAGAAATTATAATCAAACTAAATTTAAAATTGTTCATTGCACGTACACACACGCACACATATATACATATATCAGGGTTGAGTCAATTAAGTTAATTAACTTAACTTATTTGCCGATTAACCGATTAATTAACTTTAGTTAAATTCTTAAAAAACGTTTAACTCAACTTAATTGAAGTATCTCCAAATTAATTGATTAACTTCAATTAATTTTCAATTAATTTTCCTATAAAAATGATGTTTTTATCTTTGTGAGTGAAATGTAATAGGGTTAAGAGATGAAAGGTTTGAGAACCTCATCTTCTGTAAAGTTAACAAGTATGTTTAATTTGTAAGTGAAATAATATATATATATACTAGTTTATGTGTATAATTTGACTATTGTTATAGAAAAAATTATCCTTATGTCTTGCCCTGTATAATATGCCCAAAAAAATACATATAATTTATCAGGCATTGACAACCACACGTACAAGGTGATCTCACCTAATTGCAGGTTTATCATTACCTTGATTAGTTATATATAATGATGATTCTACAGACTACTTCCGAGAAAGAAAAAGTTAATTGATTAACTTTCAAAATTAACTTAACTAGTTAATTTTTTAAATTTGCATTAACTTAATTTGAGATTCTTACCAATTAAGTTAACTTAAGTAATTAACTTTGGAAGTTAATCGACCCAACCCTGATATATATATATATATAGTCCTCATTTTTCTTAATTTTTAAAATTATTTAATAAGTTGTATTTATTACCTTTATAAATATTTTACCTTTTATATGGAATTTATCTCCTGTCAATAAAAATTATAATTATCATTATTATCAATCATTATTATCATGTATAATTTCCTTTTCAAAATTCCGACATACATTTCAGATCATTTTAAACTAAATTTTTTGTAAATTTTAATAATATAAAAGCGCAATTTACGGTAGTTGTGTAAATCGAGTAAATTGAACTTAATATAAAATTGCATTCAAATAAACCAACCTAACTTTTGACGACAAATTTTCCTTTAAAAATCTCTCTTCTTCATTAAGTGCAAAAGAGAGAAAAAAAACAATATCACATACTACGTCTGGCAAAGGATTCAATTTGGGCAGTCTGGTTGTAAAGATACTCGTAAATGAGGGTTTGGTTTAATTCTCTCTCTCTCTCTCTCTCTCTCTCTATATATATATATATATATATATATATATATATCAGGAACTTGAGGCTCAGGACAACACAATACAGGAAAGCACGCTACAGCACGCTACGATACTGGGAGATGCAAAAGTAGCCTCAGAGAATGAACTATCCCCTGCCGAAGAGAGAGACAACAGGAACACAAAAGAGAAAGAGAGGAATACCAGGAATACAAAGGAGAAAGAGGAAGGTACCAAGATCACTAATGAAAACTCGTCGAAGACAGAAAAACAACTGAGTAGGAAAGAAGTGTTGGCGAAACAGAAAAAAAGCAATTGAATCACATAGGGCTCGTAAGAAGATTAAACGACGGGCCATATGTGAATACTATAAAACAGGGTCGTGCATATATGGTGCAAACTGCAGGTACTGTCACCCAAAAAATGCTTCGATATGATGAGGAATGGAAGATGCAGATACGGACAAAACTGCCACTTTTTCCACCTTCCAATGTGCAGACAGTTACTGATAGAGAAAATGCCTAAATATAGAGTGCCCATATTTTCACATAAAGGGTACCCAAAGAGGAGAACGGGAAAGAACAGACCCCATTCGTATTAGAAGTAACGGCAGGAGCAAGGAAACAAATTTTTTCGAGGAAATGAGAACAATAAAAAGCACAGCTTGCCCTGCTAACAAGAGAGGACAGGACTCCGCAGGTATATTCCCCACACCATTACATACACCACCCCTCTATACAGCACCACCCACCGATAATATCATACAACCACAGTGGTATCAAGTGCCGCAACCCCAATTCTTCCAAATGCAGCGGCCAAATCAATAATACCAAATTGGAACCGACATCGACCTGGAAACGACCACTATATAGAAAAACTGAACACGGAAATTAGAAACCCAATAAATGTTTTATATGCAAATATTCAAGGCCTCTACACGGACCATTAGGGCATATCATACTTTTCCGAGTCCGAATTTCACGCTGGCTAATATGTATTTTTATGTAAAATTTAATTCTAAGAGGGGTTTCTTTTCTGCAACTTTTCCCCAAAATCGCGTTATCATGTTCAAAATTGCAGTTTTCTGTTCTATGTTGAAATACCGAATATTCAATTGAACACAACCTCATTTTTAACCCTTTGTCGTAATTTGTTGCCATTTAGACACATTAACTTTGCTTAACTCTTACACAGGTTTAATACATACATACATAAGAAAAAAAACCTACTCCATTTGAATCTTTGTAACCATTTGGACGCAGAAGGCGAACTTCAACATTCTCTCATGAAAGACTTTGAGGAGGACGAAGAGCCAAACTTGGAAAAAGCTGCAAAAGAAGCCTCTGGCAATGCTGACGCTACTGAAGCTCCTATGGACGTTTCCGCTGAAGTACCTGCCGAAACTCCAACTCCTGCTACACGAAACTACATGAAGATCCAAGGGACAGCTTCAGCAGCTTTGAGGTACAGGGTGGCAAATGTTCCGGCAGCTGCAGTTGCCACTGGCTTCCTGAACGACCTCATCAAGGCCGGTCATCTTTCCAAAGACAAGGCTTACTTGGCCATAGATGGCATGAAAGTCTGGAGGGCCAAGGAGGAAGTAATGGCCTCATCAGTTGAAGCTCTCACGCAGAGGTCAGAGGAGGAGGAGGAGGAGGAGGAGGAGGAGGAGGAGGAGATCTCTGGGATATTCTTTGATGGCAAGCAGGATAGGAACACAAAGGTGTTGAAATATGACGAAGTGACAGGGAGATTTCATCCTGGCAAAGTGATCGAGGAGCATTACACTATCACGTGGGAGCCTCAAAGAAAGTACCTCTTCCATTTCACTCCCTAGGAACGTGAGGAAGGAGAAAAGCCTGCTCATAAGATCGCTCAGGGCCTGCATGAGTGGCTTCTGGATCACGGAGCTGACGAGAGCCTTGTAATGATTGGAGGAGACTCTACCAACACCAACACGGGGTGGTCTGGAGGCGCCATAGCCCTATTGAAGAAGATGCTGGGTCGCAAGTGCCACTGGATGATCTGTCAGCTCCATGTGAACGAGCTCCCCCTGAGGCACTTAATCATCAAGCTGGACGGCCCTGTAACTCCCCGGTCAGGCTTCAGTGGGCCTATTGGAAAACTTCTTGAGAAAGTGAATGAACTTGAGGTCAACTTCAACTTCAAACCAGTGGAAGGAACTGAAGATATCATAGAGCTGCCAGTAGAGACAGTCAAATCTCTCTCCACAGACCAGCACAACTGCTATCTTCTGATCAAAGCCATCAAGTCTGGAAGTCTCAGTCCACAGTTGGCTGGTCTCAAGTGCGGACCTCTGAACAGGTGGCTCACTACTGCACAGGCCATCTTGCTGTTGTGGATGAGGGAACACGGACTGAAGGGGGAGGTGTTGAGGAGGCTCGTGGTCCTCATGAAGTTCTGCCTTACCTTCTACTTCAAAATGTACTACGACATCAAAGTGAAGCACCACCTCAAATTTGGTCCTGCACACGTTTTTTCAAGCCTGAGGCTGCTGAGGAACCAGACCACCGAGGTCAGGAACATCATCTCTGCTGCAGTGATAAGAGGAACTTACCACGCACATCCTGAGAACATTCTGGCTTCATTCCTGTGCAGTGAGGATGAGCATCAGAGAGCTTTTGCTGTGAGCCAGATAGAAAAGATCAGAGAAGGAAGAGACTTTGGTGATACGACAGTGAGGCCCCATAAAAATCCCAAAGTCAATCTGCAAGCCACTTCACCTGAGGATCTCATCAACTGGGAATCAGAGAATATTTGCGAGCCTATTTTCACCTGCAAGATGATCTTGACTGAGCTCGAGGATCTCAGGAAAACTCCACTCAAAGTGGACGCTTTCTCTGTTCATACTCAGTCCTGCGAGAGAGCTGTACAGGAAGTCTCAACTGCTTCCCAAGCTGTGTACGGTCACGAGAGGAGAGATGGGTGGGTGAGAGCCAGGATAGACCATCGAGAAATGCTCCCAGTGTTCAGATCGAAGCAGGACATACTTAAGAGCTTTTCAGGTTCGAGTGGCTGATGAAGAGGCTGAAGCCATCGTTAATGCTCATAAGAGCTGAAAGTCCTCATAAGATCATAATATAAGATCTTATGAGGCCACGCTTTTCAGGGATCCAGGAAGAACAGGCGTGTAAACCTACACGTGGAGGTGGCAAGTCTCCCACTACTCAATCAGAGTAGAGCTGGTGATCCACGCCTATTCTTTGAAGAAAAACTTAAAATTCTTAAGTTTTACGTGAAATCTAAACATTTTTTCAGCACCCAGAGGTGTTGAAACACGCAAGAAAGCAAGGATGAGGTCAGAAAAGCAGCTTTTAGACTAAATCATATGCAGAACAGCTGCGCGCTTTGGTTTGGGTGCCCTGAGGCTACGTTAGGCAGCCTTCAAATCAGAAAATCGCGATTTTGGCCATGAAAATGAGATTTCTCGGAAAAGTTGCTAATAATAAACCCATCTTAGAATTAATTTTTACATAGGAATACATATTAACCATTTTGATTTTCCAAAATTTCAACCCTGAACCCAGAGTATGATATGCCTAACGGAAACACACTTGCATAAGTGCGAAAAAAGCTGTGAAAACTGTATCGAGGATACTGAATTAGCATTGCTGGAGTACAACATTCACAGAGCAGATTGAGTGGCTAGACGAGGGGGAGGGTGTTGCATCTACGTGAAAAACACATACACATGTGAAGTGAAGGTAAACAAATCAAACAGCACAGTTGAAGTTATTATATTAGAAGTAAAAGAACTGAACGTAACCATTATGAACATCTACAGACCATCAAACACCACAAAAAGTGAATTCCAATTTGCTACAAATGAAATAGAAAATATATTAAAATTACTTGAAACTGCAGCAGCAAATATTCGAATTTTTGGAGATTTCAGTTTCCCATTCATATCATGGAAGAAAAATGACGAAGTTATATATGTCGAGAAGTTTCATGGCAACATTACTAAAGATGATAGAACCCAAGCAACAATACTATTAGATATTATGGAACATTACGCCCTTGCCCAGGAAATCTGTGAAGCCACGAGAAAAGAGAACGTTTTGGATTTAATCTTGCCAAATAACAACGAGATAATAATAAATAAAAAAGTAACGCACACAAAGTTCTCCGACCATAACCTCATCGATATACAATTGAAGTTAGAACCCAGAGGTCCGAAAACGCATCCTAGAGAGGCAGATGGAATATTTGAAGGCTTAAACATAAATTCAAAGAAAGTAAATTGGGAAAACATAAATAAAGATTTAAAGGAGGTAAATTGGGAATTGTTCTTCACGAGAAGACTCCACAAGAGATACTATGTATAATAGAGACTGAAACCAAACCTATAATACTGAAACATATTTAAGAGAGACAGGAAAGAAAACGTAGCAAGCTCGAGAGGAAAATCAGGACACTATTCAGGCAATGAAGACAAACCGTAAAACATCTCCACAGATGCAGAACTGATGCAAAGTAAGTAACCTTTCAACCTCTCTTCAAATTTTCCGTGCAATGATTCCTCATTTTACGGTGTCCATAAGTCCGTTTTCATAGGAAAATTTCTTTTAAATTAAATTTACAAAGTAATACATTATAACTAAAACAAATGTTCAAATTGATGTCTTATTTTGGAACTTTTTTTTTGTTGCAAGTAGAATAACACGCAATGGTTAATGTGGAAGTGAGTTACACTCGTGAGGAAAAGGTGGAGATAATTTCATAATTCAAGCATGAAAAGGTTAATTATTTTATAAAAATCACTGTGAATCCACTCGCGTAATCTTTACACAAACCATTTAAGCTTGCTACCAAAATGATAATCATGGTTAATGAAATCAAAGTATGATTGAATTAACCATGTGGACTAGTTGTTAAGTAGTTAACATCTTTACTGTTTGGTTGTCGTAACCAATTTTTATTTTGTGCATGAATACGACATTAATTTCGTTGTAACCTTTCCTGCGTAACTCATTGACAGTATTTAGAGTTCATTTGGTATAAACCTTCTATTGCGTTTCGGTTAAATAACAATTAGTGGAGAGTGCCAGGAAATGGCACAGCGTTCGAGTCAGACTAAACTACCCATTACGCTAACTCCTAAATTGTTATTAACCAGCACCATCAGGAATCGAATCCCTGACCTCGGTGTCTTCATTTTGCTTATAGGGAGACGGTATTACTCACTGAGCTACTGTCGTTGGCTGTCTCTCTGTTATTTGAAATAAATTTCCAAGCCATGACAACACCAAAAAATATAATGTTTACATCTGAGCTCCCTTTTTCACCGAATCAGGAACTATTTATTAGAATAGTAAAAAGGATTTATTTAGTTATCGTAGTTTCTAGTTTCAATTTATACATTTATTTAGCTTTACTTTGTTTTAGATTTAAAGGAAAATAAACGTTTTAAATATAAATTTAAAAAAGAATATAATAAATGATTAGTTTCTTTCCATTCTTTGTCATTCCCACGTCAGTGTTAGTCCAAGAATGAGGAATTCGAAAGTCGGAATATTAAAGGAGGTAATTCTCAAAGTCATCCATTTCTATTCCAACTGTAGGGTATCCCATTTTAAGTTAGATTCTTCATAGAAAATACCACTCGGGCACGCAACTGCGTCACTATCTCTATACATTTCCTCAGATCTGGAATTTACGCTTTGAGTATTCCCACTTTCGGATCGCGAGTGAGAATGGCTTCAGTGAGAGGCAATCAGTATATTTAAGACTTCATGAATTTATCTCAGAATTATTAACATCACATTAAAATCACGAAGTGATGGATAGATTTTATAGACAGACAGATAGATAAATAAATAGAGCTAGATAGATAAATATGTAAGTCAGACAGAATAAAATAAAATAAAATTCTACAAATTTTGCATAACAAATTGGATATTGATGAAATAAAGTGAGTTTGAATATTTTATTAAATGGATAACAATTCCGAATTGATTGAATGGATAAAATATTTTTGCTTTTGTCTTTTGAATTCAAATTGAAACCGACACGAATTCTGAAGAGAAATTACAAAGAATAATTCTTGGTTATCCGAATTGTAAAAATTACACTTTTCACACTTCTGTTAACAGAACTCAATTTAATCTGTGGTCGGGGTTCGATTCCCGATGGTAATAATAATCCAGGAGTTAGCGCCATGGGGTTATGTTCGTCTGATCTGAGCGCTGTGCCAATTTTTCTCCCTCTTGACCGATTACATTGGTCAAGAAAGTTTTTGTCACAGATATTTTTACTTGAACTATATGCAATTTTTTACATTAATTACGGAAATGAAAAGAATATTTCTATCACCCGCAATCTTAGAGTAACACACGAATTTACATTACTTAGGATTTAAGTCAGAATAGGAAGGAGGCGGGGTTTGTCCCTTGCTCCTCCTCTGCTTATAAGTTGCTGCACATCACTGTTGACTTTCATTTGTCAGTTACTTGATTTCGCTCAGTGAACATTTTAAGTGAGTTCAATATGCACTTTCTACTTTGATATTGCTATTACCGTCTATAAATTAGTCCAAATTTCATTTTCGACTCACTCAATATTGGTGGGGGATAGACAAATTTTGAGGTAATTTTTTAACTCAGCGGTAAAAAATCACCTATTTTTGTTCATGTGACAAAAAAAGTTATTTTTTGTCATCCAGTGTTATTGTTATTAAACTTTTGGGACTTTTTCTCTTTTTTTTTTTTTTCCAGTCTTCAGGCTTTTTTCAAGTTTTATCTGAGCAGGGTTTAAGGCATAAAAGAAAAATGGCTTCTTTTTCGTTATTTTCTCTCATATAAGTTTTAATTATCATTAATTTACAAGTATAGTATAGTACATATATATATATATATATATATATATATATATATATATATATATATTCGTGCAGGAAATATTTCGGTTATATTCGTCTTATCCTTTGTACCATGCATAGAATAGTTATGAAAAATTTACCGTTCGTTTGGAAAAATTTAACAAATAAAAAATTACTTCAGCTCCAACATATATTGTAAAACATCAAAGAATTTGAGGAAAATAAAAATAAGTTAAACTGCAAAAGTTTTCGTCCATTTATTTACAAAATTAATACTTTGTGTGTCCGCCTCAGGCTTGAAGAATTTAAAATTTTTATCAGTAGTTCGCTCTTTATTGATTAAAAACTGTTGGCAGTTCTGAGTTCTAGAATTTTCTCTATGAAACTTTATGGAAGACGGATGACTGTCCAAGCCATTAGTAAGCAGTGGGTCGTCGTGGTAAAGAGCTGTCTATGGATCTTAAGAGAACTGTTATTACTGCACACGAGTCAGGAAAGAGTTATAGGAAGATAGGAGAAGGACATCAAATTCCATTTACGACGGTTGCTGCAGTTATAAGAAAATGGAAAGACTTTGAAACAATCAAAACTCTACCAAGGTGTGAACGACCTTGCAAGATTTCAGAACGTACAGATAGATGGATTGAAAGAATGGCTGCTGCGAATCCACGAGTGACTACAGGTCATTAAAACCATACATTAAGACTAAGATCACTGTCCATCCCTATACTGTACGTCGTACATTGAGAAAGAATGGTCTGCATGGAAGAACGAAGAAAACCTCTGCTACGAAAAGCGCACAAAGAAGCTCGTTTAAAGTACGCCAAGGATCATGAAAATGATGGATTTGCATTCTGGAAGAAAGTTCTCTGGACAAATGAGGCCAAAATTGAATTATTCATAACAATGAACAACGGTATGTTTGGTGAAAATCAAATACTGCATCCGAGGAAAAGAACATCCTACAGTTAAACATGGTGGTGGTGGTAGTGGTAGTTTGCTTCTTTGGGGATGCTTTAATGCTCCTGGTGCAGGAAAGTTTGTCATCAATGGAATCTTGAATTCGAAGAAATATCAGGAAATTTGAGAAAATGTATTGCCTTCAGTTCGGGAGTTCCGAATGGGTCACAGTTGGGTACTGCAACAAGATAATGATCCAAAACATAAAAGTAAGAGCACCATGAAATGGCTTCAACAAAAGAATTTGAAGCTTCTCAAGTGTCGCAATCAAAACCCAGATCTCAATTTAATCGAGAATTTATGGTTTGATTTGAAAAAGTACTTTCCGCAAGAGGAACCCTTCGAATATGAATGAATTGCAACAATTTTCTACAGAAGAATGGGCTGTAATTTCTACTGAGAGATGTCGAAACCTTGTTGAAGAATACCCAAAACGAATCATTGAAGCGTTCAAGCAAAAGGTGCACATACAGTATTAAATAATTTTATAAGTAAATGTACGAAAACTTTCGCATTTTAACTTTTTTATTTTCTTCAAATTCTTTGATGTTTTACATTATATGTTGGAGTTGAACTAATTATTTTATTTGTTAATTTTTTCCAAAGCAACGGTAAACTTTTCATAGCAATCCAAAGCATGGTACAAAAGATAAGGACAAATGTAACTGAAATATTTCTCTTTACAAATACTTATGAGGGCCTATATATATATATATATATATATATATATATATATATATATATATATATATATATATATATATATATATAAAAAGGTGCCAGTCCCAAATCGATGGCAGGGTTCGGATCCACTGGCCTTGGAGTATTCGGGTTGCTCTTTATAGTTACTCGGGCATCAGGATGGCATCGATGCTTGGGTTGGTAAGCCGCTTAAAGGGATGAATAATGAATGCAAAAAACTTCTTTTTTTCTACGTGAAGCTCAAAATATGAAAATAAAAACCCACTCTAATAGACAGAGTTTATTTCCACAACAGTTTCGATGCCCACTGGCATCCTCCTCGGGTGGATACAGAAAAACGAATGAACCAAAATAAGAGGGAAAAACAGTCCAGGGACCGACCGTTAAGAAATTTGCACCTAGGTTAGATCCCATTCTCCCGACACCGGAATGGCATTTTCATTAAAGGGACCCGCTTATAAGTACATTCGCACAAATTTAAAACTATCTTCCTGTTCTAAACATACAGATTCTATTATTTTTTTACATAATTATTACATTTATTATTACATTTATTACATTTAATATTGCATTATTTATTACAGAAATTATAAATTTACTATTACATTGGTTATTACATTGTTGTTTATTATACAGAACTTATAAACCGAAAAACGAATGAAAAAGGCGAGAAGGAAACAATCCAGAGACCATTGAGAAATTCGCACCTAGGTTAGATACCGTTCTCCCGACACCGGAAGGGCATTTTATTACAGGGTGTCACTTATAAGTACATTCGCACAAATTAAAACTATTTTTTTGTTCTATACATACAGATTCTAATATTTTGACATAATTACTGCATTTATTATTGCATTTACATTTTTTTTTTTTTACATTTATTATTATTACCTTTACCCTAATTATTAAATTTATAATATTACCTTTATTATTACATCTGTTGCATTTATATTTATTTCCACATTTATTACTTCCATTATTACATTTACTAAAAGCGAGTAAGGAAACAATCCAGAGACCTTTACGAAATTCACACTTAGGTTAGAACACGTTCCCCCGACTCCGTAAGGGATTTTTTGACCAAGAATCCCATTAAAGGGTCTAACTTATAAGTACCTTCGCACAAATTAAAATTATCTACTTTTGCTATACATACAGATTCTATTATTTTTGTTTTGACATAATTATTACATTTATAAAGTACCTTACTTGATTCCCAATCTATAGCATGATTATTTTGGCTGGCGTGATAAAAAATGACATTATTAGCATTACAACTTCTGAAGGCATATTTGTGTTCTTTAATACGGGTTTCAATATTTCTTCCAGTTTCTCCCACATACTGTATACTAAATCACAACTTTTACAGGGAATGCTGTAGACACAGGCTTGTTCCTGTTTTGCAACGTTATTCCTAACCAATTTACTTTTCATGGTAGACGAATATTTGAACGCCAAAGCAAACTTCAGAAGTTGTAATACTAATAATGCCATTTTTTATCACGCCAGCCAAAATAATCATGCTATAGATTGGGAATCAAGTAAGGTACTTTATAAATGTAATAATTATGTCAAAACAAAAATAATAGAATCTGTATATATAGAAAAAGTAGATAATTTTAATTTGTGCGAAGGTACTTATAAGTTAGACCCTTTAATGAGATTCTTGGTCAAAAAATCCCTTACGGAGTCGGAGGAACGTGTTCTAACCTAAGTGTGAATTTCTTAAAGGTCTCTGGATTGTTTCCTTACTCGCTTTTAGTAAATGTAATAATGGAAGTAATAAATGTGGAAATAAATATAAATGCAACAGATGTAATAATAAAGGTAATATTATAAATTTAATAATTAGGGTAAAGGTAATAATAATAAATGTTAAAAAAAAAAAAATGTAAATGCAATAATAAATGCAGTAATTATGTCAAAATATTAGAATCTGTATGTATAGAACAAGAAGATAGTTTTAATTTGTGCGAATGTACTTATAAGTGGGACCCTGTAATAAAATGCCCTTCCGGTGTCGGGAGAACGGTATCTAACCTAGGTGCGAATTTCTCAATGGTCTCTGGATTGTTTCCTTCTCGCCTTTTTCATTCGTTTTTCGGTTTATAAGTTCTGTATAATAAACAACAATGTAATAACCAATGTAATAATAAATTTATAATTTCTGTAATAAATAATAATGCAATATTAAATGTAATAAATGTAATAATAAATGTAATAATTATGTAAAAAAATAATAGAATCTGTATGTTTAGAACAGGAAGATAGTTTTAAATTTGTGCGAATGTACTTATAAGCGGGTCCCTTTAATGAAAATGCCATTCCGGTGTCGGGAGAATGGGATCTAACCTAGGTGCGAATTTCTTAACGGTCGGTCCCTGGACTGTTTTTCCCTCCTGTTTTGGTTCATTCGTTTTTCTGTATCCACCCGAGGAGGATGCCAGTGGGCATCGAAACTGTTGTGGAAATAAACTCTGTCTATTAGAGTGGGTTTTTATTTTCAGAGGATGAATAATGGATCATGCAGCTCACATAACACTTTATGATAACTAGTGGGAATAAATGAACCGGCCTAATGGCAACGGGTTTATGCAAAGAGCATAGGTTTGTAGTAAGTCAAAGAATCGTCCAGGGTGTGGCTCGACTCGGCCTTTTACACATTCCAAGTCTCGCGCTTGCGCATTGGACCCACGCCTTGAGGGCTTGGCATTATTTCGCATCGTGCGCATCGGATGCAAGCGATACGCCCCTTTCGAGAAAGGTTCGTCATTCTATAGCATACATATAAATATATACCTCGAAATGGGGTTGAAACTGAGTACTGATGTAAATTCATTATTCAGTAAATGATAAAACATTCCATCCTCACCTTTTTGGAAAATATATTTTGGAAATGTTTTATCAACATATTGTTGCATCAACAGTACATCAATTTTGTTAACTGGCATAAATATGAACCATATTTCAACGATATCAACCATGCATCAACAGTCGATCAACCAGCCGTGCTACCTGAGTATATATATATATATATATATATATATATATATATATATATTTTTTTTTTTTAAGTTCAGGAAGAACCGATTCGCCTCTATTTAAAAGGGCATATCTCAGCGGAAAAACAAAGAAAAAGTGAGAGGAAAGACAGAGGAAAAAGAAAGGGTGGAGGGGACAGTCGAAGTGGAAAAAGACCAAGGATGACAAGGACTGCAGGGTCGAGCCCCATCATCCTTGGGTGCTAGGGCCGGGAGGGCGCACGTGAAACCTCCAGGAACAAGCACGTACAAACGAGCACAAAGAGCACTCAAGAGCACGAGCTTAGAACCCCCTTGCGGGGTATATATATATATATATATATTATATATATATATATATATATACTTCTTTATTTACTAAAACTAGAAAGCTGTAATTTGATCTTCATTAAATTATCCAAACAATACATAATGAAAAGTGTAGCGCGTCACGGGAGGAGCCATGACGAACGCGTACTCGTCATCGTAGTGAAGGAGTTAAGGACAAAAGCTTATTAACTTGAAACAAAGAGTGTTCCATACACTATACATTAAATTTTTCAAAATTTTCGCAAAATTTCTTGAAGCACAAACCGCCATTCTTCATTCATTTAAACTTCAGGTAATTTCTAATTAAAATTTAATTAAACGTAAAATAGATTTCTTCCACGTAATTATTTTTGTATTGTAAAAATTAAATATAACTAAAAAGGTTACATGAACGAAGTCTCACTTCCGCATGTCGACGCTTGACCTTATGACCTTATGTAGAATTCCAGTTCCACCTCAGGGTAGGTTCTGCTTTATATAAGATTTTAAGTGAAAATAAAAAGATTGTATTTTAAATGAAAATTACTAACCTAAATTAATCTAACCAGAACTAACCTAATCTAACGAATTAAATCCACCTGCATGTATACTGTCGTATATTAATGTTGTCGTTATGCATTTCGACTGTGTCATATGAGGGGGTATCGCTAATTTGTTCTCTTCTTGTACCTACACCTGCAGGTATTTTATGACGATCCTCACTCCACTTCTCAACTATCACGAAGACTCTATTCATCTCCTCAACACTTAAATAAACAGCATTACGTTTACCAGAGTTTGCTTGTCTACAAGTCGTTTCAAGTACATAGTTAATGGCACCGGTTTTACGTTTGAACACACACAATGACTTCGTCACGGACACGTCGTATACGGCATTGAGAATGCTGCTCAAAGGAAGCTCCATCGATTTCTATTGTAAGAGTGCACGTCAGTCGGGTCAAGCTCTGAGATGACTATGAGCAACCGGTGCGCGGTTTGGCTCGGAGACAAGTGTGGAAGAGTGAGTCACACGGACGAGTCATACCAAGCGTTAATGTTTCGTGTACGGGTTTCTTCCAGCATGAAAGAATCATGCGAGTACTTGTGCCATTATACCGGGCAATCAGATTTTTTCCGATACATGAGGCAATATCGGTTTTAATGTTTTATCACTCCCCAGATTGCGCATTAGACATTTTTCGTTCATTTCCACGAACTAAACACATTTTATTAACAATCCGGCGCACTATTTGAGAGAAACATGTGCCCGTATTTATCCTTTTTGCTTAGCAGTCGATACTCGTCTCTAAATTCTATTAAAAACTCACACAGGCCTTTAGCCACAACCTCATTACGAACCTCGTCATGATATATATGAATGTAGTGGTAAAAGTATTTCAGACTATCCATGATGACAAGATTTACATTCTCAGCCGCAGGGTACGCGTACTTGGTATAATACAACATGACAGTACCCCTTGTCACACCACTTATCAACAAGACTCACAACCCATACCCGTTGCTTCTCTTCTGCAAGTGTTTCTTTCACTTCACGGTATATGTACGCTTTTATACAGTTTAGTCCTACAACGTAGTCCATTACATCGTTTGTGCGGCGAAATCCTGCAGTGCTCTCGCCAGAATATCCATAGAGTATTTGAACCTTTTGCCCCTCACGCTTCGCACGGTTCAGTGTAGCCTCAAAAGTCTCAAAGGAGGGAGGGCTAGGGAGGCTTCCAATATTCACCACATCTTCCGACTTTACCGAATACCACTTCATAAACGTCGAACACGCAATATCAAAGGTCACCATCACTATTTTTCGTCTACGTGAGAATTCTTCAAATATACGTCTGAGATCCAGGGCTTGCTGCGGTCAACTGAGCACGCAGGGTAGATATATGCCCAGGTAGTAGCAGGACTCACGTGACCCTTTGATCGATCTTACAGTGGGCGGAGCGTAGGACTTTTTCCTGTACACACACACACACACACACACACACACACACACACACACACAAAGGAAAAATGAAACTCTAATTGAAACATGATTTATTTAATAAACATACTCAAATATACGTAATAAATAAAATAAATATATCGTTAACAGGTAAATAGACTCATATATATAACATTCAAGTACTATGGTACCAAAAGGGTACGGTATCATAGGTGCCAGGCACCTGGTAACGTTTCCTATAGGTGTTACGACACACTTTCGTCCCCCTAAGTTCCTTCACGCCCCCCGGTTTCTGTGCCCGAAAATTGTGGGTCCCTACAGTCAGTTGGGGTGGTTAGTCACCCTCATCTTCTAAGCACAATAGGCTCCTTCAGCGAGTCAAAGTTAACGACCCGTCGATTCGCCTGGTTAAGCGTGATGCCCTTAGCCTTCACGATATATTTCATCTCTTCTCCCACCCTCACCCGTACCCCATAAGTTTTTGGCCCTGTTGATACAAAGGAGTCAGCGTATGCACTGTCATCATACTCGCCCTTGATCTCGTCATTCAACTCCGAGGAATTCCCAATAGGTGGCATGTATTCACCTTCCCTCTCTGTGAATATTACGCTCTGTGTCAGCGTACAGGACCCTCCGCCCAAGGGAGTGCAGTAGTCCCCAAAGCTTGATGCGTGCGTATGCCGTTGTGAAGCTGGCTACAGGTATATTTGTAACACGTAAGGTGTCTGTGGCCAATTCGGTGGTGTTGTACTTTATGTACGCATTACCTACATTCACCTACATCCCACACCTTGTTATAACTTTGTGCCAGATGAACGTTTCCCTTGCCTGTATTCTGTGCAAACTTGCCCCAAAGACTATATAGACACAACTTTTCACTAAAGCGCTTGCCAGGGTTCTTAACAATTTTGGCCCGGTCAAGTTGTATCCCTTCACGGTCACGGTAGCACTGAATATACGCCGATTTTTCACCCTCGTTCTCGAACCCTCGCGGGTAACCTGATGCTTCTACTTTATCCTTCAAAAAGTATTTATATACGGCGTGAAAAGGTTGGGTAGCTTCTGAAACCTCCACACCTCATATATCTTCAATATTCTGTAACCATGGCAGACGGCTAGGGACAGCTCAGGACTTGTATATACACCTCTGATCTTCCGTTGGTTGGTTGTGTGATTACAGGACCTATTGTTCTCCTCTGCGCACTTCACGCACAGGGGAAACATGAGCTTGTGATCGATAACGACAGGTAAGATCGGCATCCATAAATCGCGAGGGGGGAGCACGTCTACGAAAGAAAGACCGAAATAGTACTTGTTCAAATTCGTTGAGAACACCTCGATGGTGGGCAGGTCAGGTCCCACCAGTTTTTCAGGTACACCTACAGGGTACGGATTGCTTTTCAACACGTAGCGATATAAAGAACAAAAGTCGTGGTAATGGAGTTTCACCCTCTCCGTATGCGGAAAGTATAGCTTGAATGGGTTTGTACGCCCTCTGAACAAGCTATCACCGCATTTGAGAGGATCCAACACCATTGAACGCTTGATGGTGTTTATTTCTTCGCGGTTCTGCCCATCTGTTTCCATATGTACATCATACTCATGCTTCCACAAGACCTTGTGAATGAACTAGGAGCCTATAAGCTGGTCGCGGGTGCGGGTCCATACAAGACTGTCGGCAGGAAATCTACCGTGGATATCTCCTACGATTCCACACTCAGAACGTGGGCATCCATGCCACCAGCAACCGTTAAAGGAGTACACAGTCTTCTCACCAGTGGCACGGTCTTCGCTTAGACCATCAACCCAAAAAACACGACCATTGACCTCCATGCTGCGGGCATGTTTTATGTATACTCCGGTATGCTGCTGTATGTGTATGAGCCAGTAAATAGCCTTGTGCCCATAGCTGCGAGGGTTGTTTCTGTGAATGACAGCTAAGGTGTCTTTAGGCATGAAATTGTTCTTAAACACCGTAAAGCAAAATGAGGCGATCGTGGTTGCGACTTGCAGCGGGTCCCAGTTGAAACGGTCTATGTACATCCTTCTAAAGGCCTGAAAACATACTCTAAGCACGCGCACATCATTCACGCAATAGCGTTCACACTCATCCGCCATATTGTAAGGATTATCTTCATTAAAATTGTTGTAGTAGCGGTCAAAATCTTCACGTTCACCTGTACTCGTACATTAATAGTTAAAGTAATGTTTGGGGGAGGTAGTCCCACGTAATTTAAAGTGTCGCTAGTGAGGAAGGTGTAAGGGAAATACTCTTTTGAAACTTCAGCGGCTACAACCATCACCTTGGGTAGCTTGGCTAGTTTACAAGGTGTGAATAATAAAGTATCTTTAAACTGAACATTACCTCTAAGTTGCATCTGTATAAGTTTGTTTCCCCTTTTCAAGGGGTCTCCTGTAAATATCTCCGATGACTCGTTCAAGTAGTTCCTTATAAAGGAATTGTGTGTCAAATTTTGTCCCGTTATGGGCAAGAATATACACAGTAATTTTTTTTTAACTTGTCCGCTAATTTGACAATATAGGACACAAAGCGTTTCACAGGGCTGTCGTGTACGATCGTTTTAAAAACGTTTGTCCGTTTACCACATTTGTGACACTCATCACACAACCTCCATGCACTCATCGCAGATAGTCTGACTTACATGTAGGTGTGGGATAACCTCTTTGGTTTCAATAACCGTGTAAGTTTCTATATCGTAGTACACAGTTATACAAGGTCTATTTTTAGACTTAGCGTCTTTCATAACATACATGCTTTATTCCATTCGCCTTATATTTCTCATGGCATGTAGGACTGAATTTCACCACATTTATGCTTGAATTTCCCCCAATTATCCATCATATGAAACATACCACATTCACAGATTCTCATTTTCCTGTAAGTGCCAATTGACTAATGTAACTCAAAGCATTATTGAAAAATGTACGTCTGCACGCATTACATTCCCTCTTCTCCGCTTCAACTACACGACTTTCACATTTGTAGCTTTTACACTGCTCACATACCATGTGGCATTCCTTCATTCCTTACAATGTTTCACTATATCATCCGCAAACTCGAGACACCCCTTACACAAATCATGATGTCTTCCATATTTTCGACTTATCATAACTAGCGTAAAGAGCCTTTATATTACGGATGCGGAGATACGTTGTTCCTGACAATCCTAAAATAAGTAGAGGTCTTGTACGATCTCTCACACAGCTTTTAAAAACATACACAGTCCTACGCTGATCATCCATTCTAAATACAACTATACGAACATTCATTTCCTGCTCTACCCTTCTCAGTTTTTCTGGACCCATATCACACTCAAACTCAAGCTTGCAATCTGAAGCCAGTTAACGGGCACGCTGCACAACCGTAGGCAGCCAGATATTATACGTGATTGTATTTAGCACAGTGAACATACTGTATGAGCTAAGACTATTGCTATAAAGCCGCAACCACGCTAGGCGTTTATATGCTTTCTGTAAATAACCGGAGAACTGAAGCTAAGAATATAAGGTGTGACACTACGAACACTGGAATACTCTGTCAATATCTATCGTGAAATTGTCCATATTGAAGGCTGTACTACTTTGAGAGGCCTGAATTATACGGCCCAAGATATATTCTATTCTACAGCAACCAAGTGTCTGAATGGTATTACTACCCAAACATCATCTGCATCCCCGTCATCTGACCCGAACCCGAAGGACAACATCGTCCTGACTTCACGTTCGTCGCTATTCTGAAGGGCAAACTCCACAATACGTTCAACTACGCGCCGCAGACGGTGTTTAACACCGTTGCTATACAGGGTTCCATGGTCAACCCTGACTATATACCGATTTCTAGTCAGGGCCGGGGTGGGGTTAGCGGTGCGCACCAGTTCGAATGTTATACCTTCCTCTACAGCATGAGAAGCTGCTGCTGCTGATCTGGAGGATGTACCCGGAATTGAACAGGAATAAGGAGGCACAACTTTATTTGAGGAGGGAGCTAGTGTGGGGGTTGTGTCGTAAGGGGTAGAGGGCTGGGGCTCTATTACTGGGGGTCTAACAACCGGTGCACTCATAGCACGTTTTATACCTGACGCGGAAGGTTCTTCATCATTGTGGCTCCGCTTTGAGCTGTCACGTGGTAGAGCTACAGGTGTCGCTGGTGAGGGTTCGTCAGCGGGGGTGGAGCCAGTAACCAAAACTGCACTCATCGGGGTCGTCTGCAATATCGATGATGGGGACATGATGCTGTACCTCGTCGCCATTCACGGTTCTGTTGAAGAAGAAAAAAACAAGAGTAGAATATAAGGAACATCACTTAAATTTTTTATTATATTTTGTAAATGTTCCACTTGGGAGTGGATTAAGTGTTAGAGATGGATTCTGTGGAAAATTTCGGGTTCACGAGCCCGTCCACGTGTATTATATCTGGCCCTACAGGATGTGGTAAAACTGTATTTATGCTTAAAATCATTAAAGATAAGGGGATGTTCTCAAAATTTGTGCATAAAGTAATATGGTGTTATTCGACGTACCAGCCAGTATTCAATGTGTACCAAGATGATATTTTTTTCCACAAAGGCGTATATGACGTTAATTCATTGAAGGGAAATGAACATACGGTCATTGTAATTGGTGATCTCATGTTGGAAATGGATAAAACGTTTGGCGAGACATTTACAGTGTTCTCCCACCATCTTAACATAAGCGTATTCTTCATCAATCAGAATCTATTTTTCAAAAATAGATACATATGCGATGTGTCGTTAAATACACACTATCTAGTCTTATTCGCGCAACGTAGAGATGTCACAAATTGGGGTATTAACCAATCAAATGTTCCCGAATCAGCGTAAGGAGTTTTTGGAAGTTTATAAAGAAGCTACAAGTCAGCGTTACGGATATTTACTTTGTGGCCTTCACCCGCGAAACACGTTTAGGATGCTTCTAAGCACGAATATATTCCCAAACGAGCCTGAAACAGTGTATATTCCAGAATGACAAATAGGATAAAGAAATACCGTGAATGAATGAAAATCTCTCATCGATTCCCCGGGCATTGCAACAAATGTTTGTTAAAAATATCGACTCTGACTTTTTAAAATGCATCTGTGAAATCTGCCTTAATGTTATAAAATGTAATGTACCAATGAAACCCCTCAGAAGGCTCGCCTACGTCGTTACAAGAACATAATACGTACGGTTGCTCGTAAAAGTCAAACTGTGGGGAAGAAAAAACGAATTATTGTACAAAGAGGGGGATCATTCCTCCCCATCTTATTTTCAGTTTTGGGACCTTTACTGACTTGATTAATATAATGAAGAAAGTGGTAGTGATTCCGCACGAGGTATATGCTTCACTGCAAAGTTCAAAGAATCCAGACACGGTTCTAGAACCCCGTAAAAGCAGGCTTAAAAGAATGGAAAGCGAATTGTTAGACCTATTAAACAGTGAAAAGTCACCTGATGAGAAAAGGATCTTATACCAAGAGGCTCTGCAGGAATTTCTTCATGAGGACGAAGATTATAAGAATCCAACAGAGATCCCCGTTGTTATTAGGCACAGCGCGAGCAACGATGAGCATAGCGACATTGGACCTGTGTACGACGTTAGAGATGACCAACCAAAGAATAACGGTGCGCCCCCACAACATATCGAACATGTATTAAAAAGCAGTCTCCCACCTACATTGAGGAATAAAGGCTTAAGTCTTTATAATCTATTGAGTGAGGACCCCATCATACAGTGGACCGATACAGACGAGGTCATTGTTGAAGGAACAAGGGTACAGGGATCGAATATCGTCGACATTATCCATGAACTGGTGAGAAAGTGGGACAGGCCCTCACCATCAGGATGGAAGCATATTAAAGCAAGACTACAACAAATAAATGTCCCCAAAACATTGATAGGAAATCTGAACAGGTTAAAAGACTTGGAGCAAGTCTCGCATGTGCCACAACTGAGTATGCCATCACCCCCAACAGTAAACATCTCTGAAGAGGCGAAAGAAGAGACCAAACAACGGCCAACCCTATCTACGTCCTTGTAAAATACGCAAATGGCTAACATATTAAGAAAATGCTAGTATGACATTTCTAACCCAGCCTCCTACGACGGTGTTGATAAACTGTACAGAGGTGTTTACAATGATGGAGTCGGGAAAAAAGATGTTGAGAGGTTTTTGCGGGAGCAGGATGCTTATACACTTCATAAGCCGGTGAGAAAAAGGTTTAAAACGGCCAAGACAACATCGGCTTTGATTGACTCTATTTGGCAAGCGGATTTAACAGACATGTAAAGATATTCAGTATATAATGATGGCTATCGCTACATCCTATTCATAATAGATGGTATATTCTCTATATATCTGTGGCTAATTTCCCTGAAAAATAAATCGACTGAAACAGTTGCTAAAGCTATCAAAACGCTGATGTTAAAAGAAAACAGGATTCCAGGCTATTTTTGTACGGATATGGGGAAATAATTTATAGGCCGAGCTTTTCAGAACATGTTGGTAGAGTTTAATATCAGTTACTACACTACCAATTCTATACATAAGGCCTCTTTAGCTGAAAGAGTTCAACGTACCATAAAGGAACGCATGCATCGCTATTTTACACATAAAACACATACATATATATAGACATTCTGGAATCATTGGCCTCATCATACAACCGTTCACACCATTGCGCGATTGGGACACCACCTAACGAGGTTTTAGAAAGAGGTACGCACACAGAGCGTGAGGTGAGAAGAGATATTCGTAGAGCACCGCCACACTCTACACGTTTCAAAATCAATGATTATGTAAGGCTATCACGTTCGGGAAATAAAATCGTGAAGGGATTTGAGAAAGGCTGGACACGTGAGATTTTTAGAGTTCGGTCTATGAGACCTAAAGGCGAGATAATGCTGTATTACGTTGAAGATTTGAATGGGGAAGAAATCGCAGGAAGCTTTTACCGCGAGGAATTGCAGAAAGTGACATAATTTAGGAAAAAAATGTGTTTAAAATTGAAAAAAGTTTAGGCAGCAAAGGTTCAGGAAAGAGAAAAATGTACCTGGTGAAATGGCTAGGGTACCCAGAAAGCTTCAACACCTATATAAAAGCTGCTGCAATAATGAAGCTTAAATAGTATGCATCATGGCGCCGAGCCACTTCTGTGTCACACTCCCGTCCTCCTCTTCTCTGTCTGTACATCCCATTAACGCCCTGACTCAACTTTGTAACAGAACTCCATGGGCCCATTGAATTGGAACGTGATTCGTATGAGGTGGGGATATGCGAAATTCAGCTATCCACCAACTTCTTAAGTATTGATTATAAAGAACCCGTTTTTATGGTTCTTAGAGATCATGATTTGTGAAATGGAGGGGTACTTAGTGATGAAGCCATGTGTGCCGCCCGGAGTGGGGAGGCACTGTATTACACTACATTAGTAACGCTAGGCCCGGGTCGTTATGGTGCGGCCGAGGATGTTGTGAGAGACTTAAACGGGAGTTTAAAAAGCTCAAATCTTACGGCTGATTTAGTATAAGAAATCGTAAACAAAGAAACCCCTGCACATGCTCTGACCCTAAAATCACAGGATAATAGAAATATTAAAGACAAAGGACTGTTCAAAATTATAACCTAGGGCCGATATGGAACAGCGCTCCAAAGAGGCCTTTCACGAGGCACAACATGACTTGTCCAGCGTAATGTATCAGTTGAAATTGGAGAAATTGGGTGATGGCTATCCATTTCCAGACATGTGCTATATTTACAGCAATATCGTGGAGCATCAATTTGTTGGGATACCCAGGCGCGCCTGCTCCGCGTTGTTCACATCCCCAATCATAGAGGGAGGAGCTTGAGCATTACATATGACAAACCTCACTATGTAAATGTTGCGACTAATTTATTAACAAATATCTCACTATATATAAGAACGATTGTGGGAAAAAAATTCCCATTCGGTGATGGAAACTTAACAGTGAAGCTGCACTTTCGACGTACTGAGATATAATGACCCGAAGGCTTTTCACACTCTATCGAGGGGTGAGATATCAGCGTGGGAGTAGGCTTAGATCCATTTTTTCAACCATACTACGCACGGCTGTCCCATTGCTGAAGAGGGGCGCCAGATACCTCGGGAGGAAAGCGTTACAATCAGGTTTTAACACGGTAGAAGACATAACGGCGGGGGCTAAACCTAAAGAAGCTCTAAAAAAATACTTAAAACGTACACGGGACGAAATCATCAAAGATGCAAAGAGAAAAATGCATGGTGGTGGGAAGAAGAGGGCTGTCCGGAAGAAGGAGTTACCAACACGTGGCGTTAAACGTAAAAGGACAAAAAAAGAAGTGTTCTAAGCGAATGAAACCTATGGTTGATAATTTTTTTTAATTGATATAAGCTAAGGACATTGCTCTCACGAATCATAGGATGTGTACTACTTGTCGAGAGAGGTGGCACTATTTCTGACTCGTCATGGCACTCTTCATCCAACCATGCAGCTCATAATGTTGTAAGTCGGAGCTGTCCCTCTTTGATATGCCTCCAACACAAGTTTCTATTGAGCACAGTGACTTTATTATAATTAACCCATTAAACACAATTAGTTCCCAGAGTGCCCCTATAGAATTCATGATACCCAGCTCAGGCCCTTACTTTTTTGATCCAAGCTGCATGCACATGTACGCTAAACTACGTATAGCCCATTCAGATGGAACGGACTGCGATGATAAATATGTCGTATTTCCTGAAACAAACTTTCTACACTCCATATTCAGCCAGTGTGATGTATATTTAAATCAGGTCAACATATCGACAGGAAAGGGTTATTATCACCTACGATCCTATCTGGAAATGTCCTCAACTTTTCCAAAGAAGCGAAGGGCACCTTTTTAACTGCCGAGGGCTATTATCAGACTGAAGACGAAAGTAGTATAAAGGATAAATTTACAAATTCTAAAAAGAAGATATATGAATGTTTTGGACGCCTGCATACAGACTTCACATTCCAGGAGAAACTGCTAATGAATGGGGTGGATATGAAAGTAAAGCTCACCCGCACGAATCCTGAGATCTGGATAAATCTGGAGCTGATGAAGAAGAGGGCGCAAAACTCATTGTGGTTCATGTTATGGAAATATACCTTCGCGTACGGCGAGTGAAACTAAGTTCCCAAAAATAAATAGAAATTGAAAAAAATTTACTACATGCCACAGTAAAATATCCACTTAACAGAGTACAGATCAGACTATACACAGTGCCCGCAGGGTTGGCCTCGAAACAGAGAGAAAACGTGGCCCCTGCGAGTTCTACCTAAAAGGATATTAATTGGAATGTAGGATCACGCTTCGGTGAATGGAAAATATAAAAAGAACGCCTTTAAATTCGGAAAATTCGGCCTTAAAAATATAACTCTATACGTCAATGGCGTTGCGTTGGGCGGGGCTATGGATACGGACTACTCATCATACGCCGTGTTCCCGCTTTTTGCGAGAGCTTATAGTAATCTGGCCCATATTGCAGGTGCTTGTGATGAGCTCGGGATTGGGGTAACGCAGAAAGAATTCATCGATCAATTTAACCTTTATCCGTTTGACATCACACCTGACTTCTCTGCTAGTGTAAATACACGTTTAAGTCCACAACAGAGTGGAAACATCTCAGTCAGATTGGAATTCGCCAAGCCGATAGATGCGCCTATTAGCGTACTAGTATACCTCGAGTCACAAGTCCTAATAGAAGTCGATAGATTCAGGAGCGTAGTCACTGACTTTTAAAATGGATGCGAATACACTTCAGAGATAAAATACCGCTTTCCGTTTGTGCGCAATCGATGTATTGTGTAAAGTTTTACTCATATATATAAAATGTATAATTGCAACAATATCGCGTAAAATATAAGATGTCCCCAATAATGTTAGTTTTGTACTCTGTAGCTTATTTAATGGATGCTAATTCTGTAACTAATTTGAGTTGGATGTAAAATTGTACTAATTTATAAAACATGATTTCTATCATTTAATAAATTGATGAAAATACTCTGTCTTGTTCTTAACCAAAAGAATAAAAAAAGTATATATTAGTTCCCCGACGACATGGCAATCGTTGGACCAGATGTGAGCCAATATTTCGACCTCCGTATTCAGGTCACTGGGTTGGCTGCGCTGTAAAACATCCAAATCACCGTCGGTTATTTGCGTTTCTTCAAAGCTGTCACGAAAAGTAGCTATAACACGTGTCACCTCGTCGGACCTTTAAGGAGAAAGGATAATTTTAAATTAACTTGATTAGTTCATACATTTTTCTAATAATAGCCATATTGTGTGGAAGGACGACTAAGCACCGTCACAGAGTATCGAGCCCTGGGCAAATATTAAACAATTAACCTATTCGATTCATCCACATTAAATCATTTTTAATTAAACTTCATTTGTTTTCATCAAAATATTCATAGAGGAGCATATATATATATATATATATATATATATATATATATATATATATATGGGACGAGGTGTAGCTCTGAATACACGAAAGGCCTTGGAATCGTTTTTTTTTCCTTGTGGGTTTGCAGCATATATATATATACACACACACATATATATATATATATATATATAATATATATATATACACACACTCAAATAACAACAGAAAGCCTAGCACAGTACTCTGTAGTAAACATGTAAAGAAGGCCTTGCAGTGGGCTTAAACTAATTTTACCAAACTCTACCCAGGGAAACAAACGCGTAATAAAATTTCACTTTCAAAGGACACCGCGATGTATATATAGGAGGAGAGAGTTACAAGGAGTTACAATAAGTTAAAATGCCGATAGGAAGAGAGAGTTACAATAAGAGAAAATGCCGGATAAGGTACCCGGATCAAATAATAAACACAAAGCAACTAGCCTAACTGGGCTCAAAAGGAAGATTAGCTGGGTTACTGAGCCCCGCCAACCGTCACAGTCTCGAGCCCCTGGGCAGATATCCTTTCACTTTAAAATGCGTTTATTATGGCTTTATAAAACTAGTTAACACTTGCAAGGGTTAAGCACTGAATGATACGATATATATATACTGTATATATATATATATATATATATATATATATATATATATATATATCGTATCATTCAGTGCTTAACCCTTGCAAGTGTTATATATATATCCCGAGAAGGATAACCAGTTTAAATCACATTTCACAAACATTTTTAAATTATCACGTAATTATTTCTACTTACATCTCATTGGTCTCTCCATCCGCTGGTTCTTCCCCGCCGTCACAAATTTCTGCAACGTTTTGTGTGGAGAGAAGGTTTCCTCCATCGGCCATTGTGAAAAGATGGTGCGTAGCCCCTGCAGAGAAGTTGTTGACTTCAAATACCTGCGGGGAACAGTAAAGCTGATGTGTCTGACTGGAAATGTCCATGCTCGATGGTATAGCGTGTTATTCACAGGTAGAAGTAGTAACTGTCATGGCACGATCTGCTCGTGGGTCCCATTTTTATATGTGGTACGACGCCCATTTGCACCCAGAGATTAGAAAGCCAATCACAAGCTAACTGACTTCCTGATTTGACATATAGTGGGTGGTGCTTAACGTTTTCTACGATAGTCAACTCTGCGCATTCGCGGACGGACAAAGATGAAGTATGAGAAGTTCATTAAAAGTTGCGCAAAATTACAAAGAGCCAGGATATCGATGTATTGCTTCATAGAAGGCGTGAGTAGCCAATTTTAATTTGTGTGATGATTTTAAAAGATGAGTTAAACGTAATAAAATGGTCGTGAAACATTTTTCAGTTTTTACTATGGCGCCCTCACCCCATTAAAAATTCGAACCCCTCTAATTTCAATTCCTGGAGAAAACACTGTTGTAACTCCTCCCTTTGCTAACATTGTTGCTAATATTGTCTTTGGTAGCGCGGAGAGTCACTGACTGAGGCGCATTGTGGTGGGCTGGCAGGAGGCGAACCGCGAATGTAAACACCGCCGAATCACGGTTAACTCCATGTCTTGATCACGGATAAGTGCATAATGGTAACAATTAGTAAGTCATGGTTAATTCAATTGACGACAGAGAATCACGGATAATCGCGTGAATAAAATGTGTGTGTACTGTATACCTCGTTAACGTCGTTGCTGTTCCGTGCGTCGGTCTCTTCACACGAAGGTCAAGCTGGTGGCCCCGCCTCTAGGCCTGGCTTGGTGGAGCGAGTTGCTCTCTTGCGCTCCACCGCACATAGCCAGGTACACCCGGCTCATCTTGTACCGTCCTGAGTCGAGCAGCTAGTCTTCTCTTGAAGACTTCAACTTTGACCCCTGTAGCGTTTATGAGGTCCATAAGAAGCTGGTTAAAAAGTTTTGGCCCCCTGACAGCCAAGCTATTTTAATTCAGTGTTGAGGAGGTCCCTTGTCGGGCCTTTAGTTTGGGAACACTACATATTCTGCCTTTCTTATTGTCCAGCGTTGTTTGGATGGTAATTGGGTTTAGTTTGAGGTTTGGTACCACTCGCTCATTTTTCTGCTGATCTTTGTATCGTCCGCAAATGTTACTAGGTAATAATCTACTTAAGCTCCCGTCTCTCCGATTTTCATAAATTATACATAGGTAGCTTCGTTTCTTCATTAGGAATGCGATTTAGACAGTCTAGTAAGGGAAATGCTTCAAAACCTAACCTAACCTAAAAAAAAATCTAGAGAGTTTTAAAAACAAAGTCTAGCGAGTTTGTAGTTTTACAGGATTTTTAATGAAAATCGTGTTTTATTTAGAAAAAAATCACCAGATTGACAACATTAGTAGTATTCGTGTAAATTCTAATTGGATTCAGTTTGGTGGTGGTTGCGATAGAATTATGACGTGCCGTTCGTGTGATTTTGACTTTGAGCTTTGAGGACTTGATTCGTCATGTGCCCTAGATGAAGACAAAGAATTGGATGTTTTTATGAATTACGGTTATTCTCTCATCCTTAACTTGCCCGAAATGACAGTGAGTGCCTAATACGAAAAGATCAGAAGATATTTAGGTGAAATAACCAATATTAACATGTTAGGTTAACTGAATGCCCGGTTAGGTCAACTGAATGCCCGGTTAGGTCAACTGAATGCCTGGTTAGGTTAATTGAATGCTCGGTTAGGTCAACTGTACGCCCTTGATGATTGGTTAGGTTAAGTCGTGGTATTTTCGTTAGTTTAAACGAAAATGACGAGAGCAAACTTTTCTGGTTAATTTTGAGATGTTTTGCACGTTTCCTGTGGTAATGCGTCATTTACGAGATCTCGTAACATGAACATATCCTATACGTTTGTTACTATATCTCAAAAACGCATTTGCACAGGAAACCAATGGCAGATTCGTGCAAAGCACCTCAAAATTGATCAGAAAAGTTTGGTTAAAACTCTCTAGATTTTTTTTAGGTTAGTTAGGTTTTGAAACATTTCCCTTACTAGAAACTATCTAAATCGCATTACTAATGAAGAAACGAAGCTACCGATGTATAATTTATGAAAATCGGAGATGGGAGCTTACGTAGATTATTACCTGTTACTATACTGTTGCTGATAACTCCACTGTCTATGTCTGTTAGCATGATAATGAACAGGAGTTGGGTCAGCATTGTACCTTGTGGCACTGAACTGCGTACTTCTGATTCTGATGATGATACACCTTGAATTTTGACGACCTGTAGTCGTTCTCTGAGGAAGTTATAGATCCATTTTTCCCAATACCTGTTATTCCCGTATGTTTCATTTTCTGTGTTATACGATGATTACACTTGTCGAAAGCTTTAGCAAAATCTGTGTATATGACATAGTTTTAATTGCCTTCAAGTGCATCTAGGATATTATGATGCTCTATAAGTTGTGATAAGCATGATCTTCCCGATCGGAATCCGTGCTGATTTTCGTTGAATCTTTCCATTTTATTTATTGAATTGTAGAAGGTGCAATTAAATTAGTTATACCATAAATTCCGTTTCTTATAAATACGCTTAGAAAACGATGTTTATTGGGCATGCCCTACTAAAACTATAATGAATATTCTAAGTATTAGAATTGTTTTAGTTTAAAATGCTGAATTTTATAGTTTAGGGAAATTTAATGTAAAATAAGTCTGGTACTGTGTTAGTTCGAATTATTCTTGTACGTGTAAATAAGTCCACAGAGGAGCTGGTCTATGTTCGATTCTTGAAAAACAATCCACCTTTATGAGATGCTATTTACTCTCTACGCTTAAACTGATTTATAAGTGAGTACTGGAGGTTTTTGGCAACTTTGTGATACATGCCATATTTAGTGGGTGTGCCATACTAAATCTATAATGGATATTCTAAGTATCATATTTGTTTTAGTTTAAAATGCTGAATTTTATAGTTTGGGAGAATTTAATGTAAAATAAGTGGTACTTCGTAAGTTCGATTTAATCTTGTACGTGCAAATAACAGAATTAATTCGACGCATAGCACAATCTGGCATCTAATCTTAAAACATGATGGGCTAAAATGTGAAAAATAATTGGGTAAAAGAGGAAAAAAATTAATATGTTACCCCGAAATACAATCTATTTTTAATATAAAGTTATATTAATATTTTTTTGTAATAAGGTTTAAAGATATATTTGTCTCTTAAAGTTGTATTCTGGTATCTAATCTTAAAACATGATGGGCTAAAGTGCGAAGCAAAAAATAATTGGGTAAAAGAGGAAAAATGAATACATTACCCCTAATTTAATTTCTATTTTGTTTTAAAAATCATATTAATGCTTTTTATGTTATAGTTTATGGGTAAATTTGTATATTAAGGTGAAATTTTGTTTTTGTATTAAACTTATTTTATCATATTCGATTTTTTGCTTAAAAGATCGCTTACCAAACGTCAAATTGGCCTCGTGGTGATTTTCCACCATGAGAAGCTCTAATAGTAGCGTTGCCCTTTTTTTGAGACCTTGTCGGTCTACCGCCTGGTCTCATAAACGTATTTGTTTATGCTTAATAGCTTTGTCTATTAATTGGGTCGTATTTAGAGACCTTGTCGGTCTATCAGGAGCTGGTAAACAAAACCGTGATTGGTTATTGTGGTGCTGTGGTGGTGATTGTATATTATTTTTGTATGATAGTTATTCGGCATGCTCGTATATATTTTGCTATTGGGGGCTTTACATACATCTGTTTATATACACACACACACACACACATATATATATATATATATATATATGTGTGTATGTGTGTAATAATAGGGGATCTATGGGCGTATATATAGTCGGGGAGTGTATGTGCGTTTGTGTGCGCCAACTGGCTGATTAAGCCAACTGGCGGATTTCGAGTTCTAAGCCAAGTGATGCTACCCTGAGCTCCCATTATGTGTCTGCGTCTCGCAGACGGTGGAAGGCCTCTTCCTCTCTCTTCTCCTCTCTTCCTCTCTTAGGTTAGGTATACCCCTTTGGGGGGTGAGGCCGTCCCACCTTCTCCTCCCAAAGTCTCTTAGGTTAGGTGGACTCCCCCAGCTTGCTAGCGGAATTCCCCCCCTTTTTGGCACCCTGGGGGTGGGTGGGAGAGGGGTTAGCACCTTGCAACAAGGAGGTGGGGCGGGTGGCATTGGCACTCATTTGATCAATATTGCACTGCAATTGCACTCTAGCCTTTTTCGGCCATACTACTAGCATTCAGTATGCACACGATGAGAAAAAGGCTCTTAACTCTAGTCTAAACACACTTACTAAAAGTAATCGCAGCATGGAGATGATAAAAAACGAGCACGATTCAATTAGGAATAAATTAAACAGCTTACACGATAATTCACGTGCCAATAACTTAATCATAATGGGGGTATCTGAAATGAATAGAGAAACAAACGGTGAAACGAAGAAAAAGGTGGAGGACATAATAAAAAATAGACTGAATTTGAAGAATATTAAGATCAAAAGTGCTTTTAGATTAAAAAAACAAATTCCACCACAAACGGCAAATTCTAGAGTTAATGACACGACTGAATCTAAGACGCCCACTTCAGCTATAAAAGTAATATGTGAGGATGAAACTCTCAGAGATTTAATACTAAACAACAGAAGAAAGCTGAAAGGATCAAAAATCTTCGTCAATGAGGATGTATGTGAGGAAACACCTAAAATTCGTCAAGTAAAGCTCCCTAAACTCATAGAAGCGAGGAGACTCGGGAAAGTTGCCTACTTCCTTGGAGCGAAGTTAATTATTAAAGAGAGACTTCGCCAACGCGGAATACTTCGGTCAAAGGAGTTCACCTTGTTAGTGAAAAGACATTCGAAGCTATGAGAACTACAAAAACCCCAGCCG
Source organism: Bathynomus jamesi (assembly GCA_023014485.1). NCBI lineage: Eukaryota > Metazoa > Arthropoda > Malacostraca > Isopoda > Cirolanidae > Bathynomus > Bathynomus jamesi. Next base: position 505,113 of record JAJOZX010002961.1, on the reverse strand, counting down.
ACAGTCGGCACACAAGAGGCCTGCGAATAACTCCGCATACAATCTCATCAGTCGACTTTCCCATTCTCGGCTCAACTGGGCGGTAACTCCTTATTCCCGTATTCTGTATTTAGTGAAATTGTTTGAGAACTACTGCTAAATGGCTTTCATCGATAAAGACTTTCATAGTATATGTGCCGATATTAATAATTTCAATTCATTAACAAATAATTCTACTGTACAGGGTGTCCCGTAAGTCTGGACCCATAGGGAAAAATAATAAAATTACAAAATAGTCCAAAAATTTATTTATAATATATATATATATTTTTTTTATTATTATTTTTATTATTTTTTTATTATGATCTTACTCCGCTGGAGTTTTATTTGTGGGGCCACTTGAAAGCCAAAGTGTACGAGGTCAAACTTCAGAACATTTTCCACCTTAAAGCACGCATTGTGGAGGCGTGTCAAGAAATTTCTGCGACTGTGATTCAGAAAGTGCTGTCGCAGTGGAGATTGCGTCTTCAACTATGTGTGCGACACAACGGCGGACACTTTGAACAGATTATGTAATAAATTTTTGGACTATTTTGTAATTTTATTATTTTTCCCTATGGGTCCAGACTTACGGGACACCCTGTATATCCAGTTTAGAGAATCTAGAACAGGAATCTGGTGTAGGCAATTGCATGGTCTCATCGATGGATGAGTTTAATGCCTTTGTATTACAAAAAAATATTTATAAAAATCTTTCAGTGCTAAATCTAAACATTGGAAGCTTACCTAGGAATTATAACTACTTATTGGCCCTTTTGAAAACTTCTACGGTCATATTTAGTGTTATAGTTCTCACGGAAACCTGGTTAAATAGTAGTATTAAAAACCTGTATAATATAGATAATTACGTTGCTTATCATGCTGTAGGAGATGGTCAGATTGGTGGGGGTATCTCTGTGTATGTGCATCAAACTTACGACTCTAACGAAGTATTTTCTGTATGTAATAGTGATAATGAAAACCTGATTGTTAATATAAAAGACAAAAGTAATGTATATTCTGTCCATGCAATATATAGACCACCTAATACTAATATCAATAGTTTTTTAATTCACTTCGATAACGTGTTATGAAACTTCCATAAATCGAATGCCATAGTTGCGGGTGACTTCAACATCAATTTACAATCTGAAGCAATCTCTTATAAATTTTTAAACCTAATGAATTCTTTCTATCTTAGTCATACTATTACCAAACCCACTCGAGTCTGCAACTATGGTAATCGAATAACAGAATCTACGATTGATAATATATTTGTAAATAGCAATGTCCTCGTAAATTCTGGAATTATAACCACAAACATCAGTGATCATTTTCCTACTTCGCTATATTCAATAACATTGTTCAGGTTGAAAAAACAACTATTGATTACAGAATATTCTCAGAGGTTAATAAAAGAAAATTTATTGGGGCTGTAGAAAATACTCGCTTTGACTGTGACGAACCTATAAATGACCCAGATCATATGTTTTCAGTTCTTCTATGACACCTTATTCCATATTTTTAATATTTGCTTTCCTTTAAGGAGAAAAACAGTTTCGCCCAAAAGTGTCGCAAATCCATGGATCACTCCAGGAATTATCACTTCAATAAAGAACAGAGATAAATTATTGAAATTGCAATTACAAAGAAAAATTCCTAAAGTACAATATACTCAATACAGAAACAAATTAACTAAAATAATCAAACTTGCAAAATATAACTATTATAACAATCAATTTTCTAAACATAAAGGAGACATGAAAAACACTTGGACAACCATAAACATTCTTCTCGGGAGCCAAATTAAGGATAATTTAATAGAGAAATTAAATGTTGATGATAGAGAAATAATAATAATATATGCCACCCAGCCCACTAAATTAATTTTCGTTTGTTCCTGCTACCCCTACTGAGGTCCGGAATATTATTGGTTAATTAAAAAATTAAAAAATAACATTTATAACATTCCTGTACGTACTGTATACTGAAACTTGTTAAAGATAACATATCTGTAACATATCTGTAACTTTGGCTAAAATTATCAATCAAAGTATTTCCAAAGGAATAGGCCCATCAATGCTAAAAACTGGTTGTATAACACCCCTTTTTAAAGGGGGTGATCCTACACTAGTAACAAATTACGGGCCGGTGTGTTCATTATCTGTGTTCAGCAAAGTTTTTGAAAAAATTGTAAAATGTAGAATGCAGCGATATTTAGAATTCTACAATTTATCAATTTATTATCTCCAAATCAATATGGCTTCCGTAATAATAAAACAACGGAAATGGCTATTTTAAATCTTATGGAAAATGTAAATATAGCTAAGGAGAACAAAGACAATGATATCAATATTTATGGATTTGAGTAAGGCGTTTGATGTAATAGACCATAATATTCTACTTAATAAATTACTGTATATCGTTACGGCTTTCGAGGAGCAATCAGTGTTTGGTTTAAAAGTTATTTGTCCAATAGATATCATTTTGTATCAGTAAATAAGGTTTGCTCAACTAAAGCGCTTGTCAAACATGGTGTGCCACAGGGCTCAGTTCTGGGTCCACTGTTATTTTTGTTATATATAAATGACCTTCCATGTTCATCTGATATACTGAACTTCATAATGTTTGCAGATGATACAACTGTCTCTTTTTCTTGCAAAGATGTTAATACAGCTAAGAATATATTTAATTCAGAATTCATCAGTGTAATGAAATGGTTGACCACCAATAAACTCTTCCTAAATACCAGTAAAACAAATTTCATGATTTTTACTAATAAAAGCAATGTATATCTTGATGAACTTAATGTTAATGAAATCGCTATAAAGGAGTGTACTGTAACAAAATTTCTTGGTATAATGCTAGATAAGAATTTGCAGTGCAGTGATCATGTAAATTATGTCGCGAAAAAGATTTCAAGGAGCGTTGCTATAATGTTTAAACTTACAGTAGAAATGTAATCCCTAAACAAGTTTTATTGACTCTTTATCATATTCTTGTTCTTCCTTATATAACGTACTGCACCCTTGTTTGGGGAAACTCCGCTAACAACGCATTAAATGGTATCTTTGTCATCCAAAAACGAGCAATGAGGTTATTATCTGATGCTGATTTCTTTGATCACTCTTGTGCATTATTTAAAGAGCTAAACGTACTAAAGCTCAATAATATAACCAAACTGGCACATTTTATTTTTATTTACGAGTGTAAGAACAAAATCATTAATTTACAGTGGGTAAATAGGTATTTTGTAACTCAAGAAATCCACTCGTATCAGACCAGAAATAGATCAAAGCTCGTTATACCTCAATTTAGATTGTCTTCATCTCAAAAACTACCCATTTTCATTGGATGGAAACTATGGAATAACTTAAATGCCGATATAAAAAATATTGTGAATGTAAACTTGTTTAAAACCAAGTTGAAATCCCGATTAATAATGGCATACTAACAAAAATCTAGGATTAATGTCCATTACTATTGTTTACTAATAATTTCTCGCGTGTAATCTAGTATTAAAAGCATATTTCTTGGGATTGTTCAGTTCTTATCTCTCATGTATAATATTGGTTTCTTTGTATGGTATTGGTATAGTGCCTTCAATGGTGACCTTGCATTTGTCATGTTGGTAGTGATAATTTAAGATTAATGCATGTTTTAGCTATTAATAATACAGTACTTATTTACTTATTTATTATTAATTAATAACAACTAGCTGTTTATTTTTAATAAGAACCCAGTAAAGCCTAAAGCTTAAGGGCCAAATTAAATAAAATAAATAGTCGAGCTTCACAATTATTCATGTCATTATAAATTGTAAAACGAATGTATTTATTTTATTATTAATAAAGGTTATTTAAAAAAAAGAAAGTACGCTTTAATATAATACTGTAGTGAATACTCTTATTTTAGTTTCAAGATAAATGTTAATTTTACCGTCTTGAATTTCGGAATAGTTATAAATTCATTTTAAATTAGTTACCCCATTATAATTCAATTGTGAACCACATTAATACTAATTTTATGTATACTATATATTTTATTGTATGTAAACATAATTAATTATATATCACAATTGTCAGTTAATTATTTATATTCAAATATTTATTTTAATTTAAACCATGTCCATTTTGCAACAAATAATAGAAAACCAAAGGTTTATATTTTCCACCTTTGGTACTGTCGCAGTTTCGCCTAACGGACTCAATACGGCTAGTGAGATAATCACTGGTTGGCACTTAACTAGCGGCAGTGCTTATGGCTACATCATCCAGGTTAACCTATACCGGATAAATGCGCTACGGTCCCAAGCCGTAGCTTGCCTAGGCCAACGACGACGACGACGTAAACCAACAATTGGTGACCCCGGAGCTGGATTACCCTTCTACCCGAAACGACTAGGACTAGACTGTAACGTCGTCGTGCCCATCACCCCCTTCACCCGAACGGACTAGGACTAGACTGTAAACGTCGTTCGTGCCCATCACCCCCTTCACCCGAGCGACTAGACCAGACTGTAATGTCGCTCGTGCCCTCTGCCCCTCACCCCTGCCCGTGCGCTCTGTGCCTGCGCTCGTCTCAACCTCCACTCCTTCGTTGGGAACTTGTCGTCTTGCTTGTACGTTAGCAAGCATAGGAGAAGATGCCTGACGACGCTGGTGCCATCTCCCACTTGAGCGTAAAGCTCCCCGTCTTCTGGCCGGGTGATCCATTTATTTGGTTCCACCAAGTGGAATCACAATTCAACTTGGGAAGGATCACCACTAGCAGGACGAAATACGATCATGTTTTGTCCTCTCTACCAGCGAGCATCATCTCTGAAGTCCGTGACGTCATCGTATCTCCTTCCACGAGTGAGGACCCGTACAACGATCTGAAGTCTGCCATCCTGCGCCGCACCACTGTCTCCGAGCGTGAGAAACTACATCAGTTAATCTCAAAAGAAGAACTTGGAGACCGTAGCCCACTCAAATGCTGAGGGCTATGCAGTGCGCTCTAGGCGAACGCGCACAAACCTTCGATAAGGACATCTTTAGACAGTTGTTCTTGCAGAAACTTCCTCCATCAGCTCAGCGTGTCTTGGCCACTATGGATCCTGCTACTCCAGTTGATAAACTAGCAGAAACTGCCGACAAAGTAGTGGAGATTGACACAGCTCCGGTCAACAACGTGAACACACAATCGAACTGGAGTTGAAAGTGGAAGAGTTAAGTCAACAACTCAACCACGTTTGTTCTCTGCTACAAAATCAACGGCAAAGAAGCCATTCTCGTCAAGATTTACGAAGAGGCATCGTTCGAGTTCCGGGAAGATCTGCTTCTACCACTCGAAATTGGAAAGAAGGCTAGGAAGTGCATCTCCCCTTGCAATTTTTTCGTCGGAAACCCCAGCAGCGAGTCCTAATGGCGTCTAGTACTCGCACTGCCAACCTGTTATTCATAAAGGACAGGAACTCTGGTGTCAATTTCTTGGTTGATACCGGAGCGTCAGTCAGTGTATTCCCTCAAAAATCTGTCATACGCACTCGGAATCTCCGCCTCTATACGCTGCTAACGGTTCACGCATACCCACGTACGGTACTCAGTCGCGTGAACTAAACTTGGGCCTTCACCGATCCTTCAAGTGGATTTTCATCTGTGCTCAAGTGCGGCATCCCATAATCGGCGCTGACTTCCTCCAGCATTTCAAACTCCTGGTGGATCTTGACAAGCGACGCTTATGCGACCAGGCCACACTGCTTTCTGTTCTTGCCAAACAGGTTGCCCTTCCGGACGCCTCGAACTCTGCACTTTCCCTCGTTCCCCCTAATTCCATGTACCAGTGCCTTTTCCAGCGATATCCAGGAATTCTTCAACCTATGCAGATGGGTGATACCATTAAGCACACCATTACCCATCACATTACAACAAAAGGTCCCCCTGTGTTTGCAAAACCCAGACGTCTTGCCCCGGACAAACTGAAAGCTGCCAAATCGGAATTCCAGCTTATGCTGGATCTTGGGATAATAAGACCTTCCAAAAGCAGTTGGTCCTCTCCCCTACACCTGGTCCAGAAGAAGTCAGGAGACTGGAGACCATGTGGGGATTACCGGTTTTTGAATTCGACAACCATCCCGGACCGATATCCGGTACCAAAGTCCAAGACTTTACTTCTCTTCTCCACGGCAAATCTATCTTCAGTAAAATAGATCTCGTTAAGGCTTTCCACCACATTCCCGTAGAGCCTTCGGATATTCCCAAGACTGCAGTTTGTACACCATTTGGGTATTCGAATTTGTGAAGATGCCGTTCGGGCTACGGAATGCTGCGCAAACCTTTCAGAGGTTTATAGATGAGGTCACCAGAGCTTAGACTTTGTTTATGCCTACATCGATGATTGCTTGTGGCCAGCTCAACGGAAGAGGAAACATAAGGAACATCTTTCACTCCTTTTTCAACGCTTAGAACAATACGGTGTTACTATTAATGCATCTAAGTGTGTGTTTGCACAGCCAACCTTGGAATTTCTTGGTCACACGATTCGCAGCACGGAATTACCCCCCTTCAGGACAAGTGTGAAGTGATAAAAAATTACCCTATGCCAAGTAATCAGCGTGAGTTACGTCGTTTCTAGGTTTGGTAAATTATTACCACAAGTTCATTAAAAACTGTGCCAGTGTTCTTGCTCCTCTACACGCTATGATCACACACAAACGCAAGGTAACGAAATTGTTATGGTGTAGCGATAGTTTACAGGCGTTCGACAATGCCAAAAATGCTATCAATAGTGCATTGTCTCTGTCATTTCCTATCAGTGATGCCCCCCTAACTCTGACGGTCGATGCATCAGATGTTGCGATCGGTGGAGTGTTGGAACAAACCATTAACGGTCAACAAGCACCCATCGCGTTTACTCGAAAAAGCTGCAGCCAGCCCAAACGCGTTATAGTGCTTTCGGACGTGAACTTCTTGCTATTTACTTAAACGTGAAGCATTTTCAACATTTCCTTGAAGGCCGAGAGTTTTGTGTTTTACCGACCACAAACCTTTGATCACTGTCTTCATAAAAACAGCTGTAATCACTCTCCCAGAGTCATCAGGCAACTCGATTATATCTCGCAATTTACCACAGATATCCGCCACATCAAAGGTGTCTTGAACACTCCAGCGGATGCACTTTCAAGAATAGAGATTACTTCTGTTACCCTCAGCTCTACACTGTGGAATGCTATTGCACAGGATCAAGTTAAGGATACGGAACTACAAGAACTGCTCAGAGAAGACTCCACTCACTCACTTTCCCTCAAGAAAATGAGTATGCCAGGATTGTCTGTGCCCCTCTATTGCGACGTATCAACAGCTGCTATTCGCCCTTATGTCCCTCCATGTCACAGAAAAGCAGTCTTCACGGATCTTCATAAGCCCTCCCATCCTGGTATCCGTGCTTCGCAACACCTGGTTACCTCTCGCTTTGTTTGGCCCTCGATGCGGAAGGATGTCAAACATTGGACCAAAACGTGCCTTGCCTGCCAGCGTGCCAAAGTCCAAAGGCACACCAGGTCCCCCTTTGACGCATTTCCGCCCCCATCCCAGCGATTTGAGGTAATTCATGTAGACATTGTTGGCCCTCTTCCAGTGATTCAAGGCCAACGTTATCTGCTCACCTGTCTCGACCGCTTTTCCAGGTGGCCTGAAGCCATCCCACTTCCTGATATCCAAGCGGACACTGTTGCAAGAGCCTTTCTTCATGGATGGGTATCAAGATTTGGATTGCCGACAAAAGTCATCACTGACCAAGGTCGCCAATTTGAGTCTTCGCTTTGGAAGAAGTTTACCAGCTTGTTGGGTACAGTACATGCGCATACCTGTGCGTATCATCCGCAAGCTAACGGCCTCGTCGAACGCTTCCATCGCCAGCTGAAGTCATCCCTTATGTGTCACGAAGACTCCCATTGGATGGATAAGCTTCCACTCGTTTTGCTTGGTATTCGCTCTGCATTTAAGAGTGATCTGAAGACTACAGCGGCTGAACTAGTCTATGGAACAACACTGCGGCTACCAGGTGGCTACTTCACTGCAGGGGATAAGTCATGCGATCCTACGGAATTCGCTCAAACACTTTCCTCTCACATGCAGTCCCTTCAGCCTGTTCCCCCTCGATTGACTAGCCAACAGAACATCTTTGTTTCCCCAGCCCTCCAATCTTGCACCTACGTTTTCGTTCGTGTACCTGTCCCAAAACGGCCTCTCCAATGTCCATATGACGGACCCTATGAAGTTCTCCGACGTACGCGCAAATCATTTCTCATCCAGCGCGGTTCCAAGGTCGACAAGGTTTCTATCGATCGTCTTAAGCCTGCGTTTTTGGAATCAACCTTAAGTGAGGTACAAGTAGCTACCAAAAAGGTTCAGCGGAAATCTGTGTCGTTCGGAACTCTTTGAACTTCCTCTCTGGTGGGGGAGTGTGTAGTGAATACTCTTATTTTAGTTTCAAGATAAATGTTAATTTTACCGTCTTGAATTTCGGAATAGTTATAAATTCATTTTAAATTAGTTACCCCATTATAATTCAATTGTGAACCACATTAATACTAATTTTATGTATACTATATATTTTATTGTATGTAAACATAATTAATTATATATCACAATTGTCAGTTAATTATTTATATTCAAATATTTATTTTAATTTAATACCATGTCCATTTTGCAAATAAATAATAGAAAACCAAAGGTTATATTTTCCACCTTTGGTACTGTCGCAGTTTCGCCTAACGGACTCAATACGGCTAGTGAGATAATCACTGGTTGGCACTTAACTAGGCAGTGCTTATGGCTACATCATCCAGGTTAACCTATACCGGATAAATGCGCTACGGTCCCAAGCCGTAGCTTGCCTAGGCCAACGACGACGACGACGTAAACCAACAATACTTTTATGCCCTTGAAATACTGGGTTTTACTCATTCTAAAGAAAATTTTATACTTTTCTACAAATTTGTCTACAAAATTTTATGAATTTATCTCAATTATTAACATGACATTAAAATCATGAAGTGACGGGTAGATTCGATAGACGGACAGACAGATAAATAAATCGATAGAGAGCTAGATTGATAAATATATGTCAGAAAATAAAATAAAATAAAATTCTATAAATTTTACATAACAAATTGGATATTGATGAAATAAAGTGATTTTGAATATTTTATTAAATGAATAATTCCGAATTGATTGAATGGATAAAATATTTTCGCTTTTGTTGGGCTAATTATAAAACAATATTTCACTGATATAGAAGAACAGAGTCGATCTGCACAATGTCGACATCAAAATCTCTGACCTTGTATAATGTAGCAATCACTCACTCACTCTCTCTCATTCCTAGGTGTGGGCGAAAGATTTAGACTGGGTGGATCAAAATCAGCTTTTGTACACCTTAATTGGGGACGGGATTGATGGGTATTCCTCCGAGGACGCCTATTTCTCCATCCACCCCAAGGACGGCCGAGTGACGCAACTCAGGGTAAGCAGATTTAACTGTCTCTACTTTATAATATTTTTTAAAATAGAACACTCAGAAAAAAACAGAAACTGGGAAGCTCCGAGATTCGAACCCGTATCGTGGAGTATGAGTCACCACTTTAACCGATCCAGTCATCCTCGACTGTGAAGGAGACTGTTCAAACTCATCTAAATTTGAATGGCGTCTGACCACGTTCCTTTTTAGAGTTCGGGATGGCTCGCCAGTTGGAAACGTACACTCCGATACTTCACGACGCAAGTTCGAGTCTTGTAGATTCTTAAGTTTCAGTAACTGGCTTCTCTAATATCACACACACACACACACACACACACACACACACACACATATACACACACACACACACATATATATATACACACACAATATATATACACACACTGTGTGTATATATATATATATATATATATATATATATATATATATATATATAATATCGTATTGATGTTTGTACTTAATTCTAATTATAATATAATTATTATCTATTATTATTATTATTATTATTATTATTATTAGGTTAGTCCCTTCTTTCTCAACTGGTTTCCCTTTTCGATTCCTTTTCCTGACCTTTCGTTCAAGCACATCTGAGCATGTTCGGACCTTATTGGAATTAATTCCAACAAGGTTTGAACATATTCAGATGTACTTGAACGAAACATCAGCCTTGGGAAGAGAACACGAAAACAATTGGAGAGTGAAATGATCTTATAACTGAAGAGATATATCCTAATCAAAAAATATTTTCATTGTCTGGCAGCCTCTTGACAGAGACCCTCCTAACGGGAAGTCCATCTGGAGGCTTCGGGTCAAAGTTCATGATGGTCAGAGCGATTTCGTGACTGCGCGAATTAACGCGTTTGAGGCGGAAAAGAACAGCCGCGTCTTCTCATCTCAGCAGTCCTTTCCGCGGACATCGGAAGGAAGCTTGATGAGGGGCGGAAGACACCCTATTGAGAGGTTTAAAAGCACAAAACGAAAAAGGTCTGTGTCGACTTCAATGGGGGCCGTTAAGAAGGGACGGGAATTTGATGCGTCTGTGAAAAACAAGAACGTCACACGAGAGAACGGAACGGAAATAAAAAATAAAACTGAAGAAGGATCGATGAGAGAAACGAAAAACGTTCCAAAGAAAAAGCTAAATTCAGAGAAAGAAAGTTTCTTTAAATATTTAGTACACGATGGAAACATAAATTTGAACCGGAGTGCAGTTCGGGAGTCTCACCCCGAAATTGTCTTCGGAAGAAAAAATTATGAAAATCTGGAGCAACTACCAGCTGTAGGAAACGAAGAAAGAATCGCGAAAGAGACGTTGTCTAAGGACGCAACTTCAACTGAACATGTCAATTTCTTTATTCATGATGAAGGAAGCTATTTGGATCAAATTAGTTCTCGTTCAGAGTATATAAACACGAAGGTGTATAATTCTAAACTGAAACCTAATAATCCTACTATCTTACCAAGTACTTCGTTTAACTCTAAATTAACTACTAAGCAGACTGTTGTTGAAAAGTCCATGCCTGAGTCGTCGTTATCTGGCTCTTTAATGAAACCAAAACGCAGAATTTACTCTATGACAACACAGAACTCTGCGGATGTCTCTAATTCATTCGTTGATTCGATTGACCTTCCAAATATTTCGGCTTCCGGACGATTTTTAAAGCAAGAATTTCGATTTAAAAGTCTGAAGGGGAAAAACCGATATTACAGAAGAAATTTGTCAACAGTAAGAAAGATAAATGGTAGTTTCATCGGACAAATAGACAAAAAATCACCATTCAAAGCCTCTTTTCCCGAATGCAATATGTCCACTTGTTATTTTACATCTGAGACAAATATCACATTCGGGAAAAATGCATTTCCGAAAAACATTGAAAATAATGATTCCCAAAGAAAAATCAACGATTCGGGAACTTTGTCACATACGGAGTTTGACACCCAAATTTTAAACAGAGGTTTACGACACGTCTCTAGTATTTTCCTCGAAGGAGGGAACAACTGCGACTTGTTCAGTTCCCTCTCTTCACCTCTGAATCAGGAACAACAGACCAGACTCAAATATTTCGTATCGAAGCTGAAAGAGTCGCAGAGGTACAGACGAAGGGAAAAAGTTCACGTCGTGGAGACGGAGGTCACCATTGTCATCACAGACATCAATGACAATCCTCCCATATTCCCAAACACGACCATACACGCAGAAGTGCAGGAAAACGGGCCAGTAGGTACTTATGTCAATGTGTAAGCAGACTGAGGAGAATGTTATTTTTCTATTGATTTTAGCACAATATTAAAAAAAAATCCCATTATTTTAACTCCATTTCAAATTATTACCAGTTTTTTTGCTTTGTTTTTACTTACTATTTTATTTACCCCTAAATCAGAATTATAATTTAGTTTTTACTTCCTAATGAGCTATTATTATTATTATTTTAAGAAGGTTATAATTATGATCCAGTTTTCTGAATATTTCTTTTCTCAACCAAAGAAATTTTATTTAGGATTAGTCTTATGCAAACAATGAGATAGATTTGTTTATTCAGTAATGATAATTAATAATAATAATAATAATAATAATAATAATAATAATAATAATCCATAGTTTCGTCCGTTTACGACAGACATTTTCAAGGAAGGGATTTAAGCATCAGAGGAATAGAATAGTTAACTTAACAATATTTAGAACATAAAATTACAGTTTATGTACGAGTAATACAACTCTTTAGTTACAAAATTACTATGAAAATTCAACAACCTTTCAAGGAAATAAAAACTAAAATTTGAATTTATAATTCCTCTACGACAACCCTGAAATATAGTTTTAAAATTTAAACTTTTAAGTACTTTCCATCATATTAACTTTTTTTCGAGACTGTTTAAACATTTTTCAAGAAAAGTTAATTTGTTGAGAAATATAATCACTCCTTGGCAAATATCTTATATATTGTAAATATATACAATTATTACACTTTGTGCATTAGCGATTGGCTAAAAGGGGATTGTAATGGATATTGGATATAGAGACTGCTGTAGTATGCGGTCTACCTACGATTCGGCGGTCTACCTTTTAATTATAGCTTCTTATCTTGTTTACTAATTGTTTGTTTACAATTAGTTGTCAATCGCCCTTGACAATTGGTTAGGTTTAGTCATGATATTTTCGTTAGTTTTAACGAAAATATCATGATTAAACCTAACCAATCGTAGGTAGACCGCATACTACAGTAGCACCGACTGTTAGACGAGATTTATGGAGGGGGTTTGGGGGGTGGTCTGCCCTCTTCCACAGAAAATAAATATATAAAGGTAAAGTTCCCGTATCTAAGCGCGATAGGGAAAGGAAGAGGAATCTAATGTATTTAATTATATGATAGTTCCAAAGTTGCAAGCATAGTATGCGCGCATAGAAGGTGTAGTGATATACTTAGGCATGATGAATAGAGAAGTGACTTTGATTGCGTATTTCTTTTTGTTGCGAAACAGTCTTCACACATGCTCATAGTGGAACAACCGTCCCCTCCAAATCTCCTCACCCACCCCCAATACCTCGGTGATATTCCTTTTATGGTAAATTATAATTATGATGCTGATACAGGTACTGCAAATACTACGGGTATCATTACTTTTTGCCACCCTGTATTATACATTTAAGACGATATAAATCCAGTTAACTTAATTAATATCCAGTATTCATATTACGCAGGAAAGTATGTAAAGTATACCGAACCAATTGGTCGTAATACTCATTTCGAGCATCATTAGAAGAATAACGCACGTATGCACATGGTACACACACGCACACACAAAATTTATTAGAATGGCTTCTTTCATTTCAAAATTAGAATATATCGTGTTCCATCTATTTCATTTGTGAGCGATAGATTTGGAAAGTAATTGAAAAGTGACATCGGTGAAAACAATTTTCTCAAATATTCATTTTGTGTTTCGTCTTCTGGTTTTCGAAATTGAGTCTTTTTTCCCTTGTCTTTCATTTTAATTTTTGCTTTCCACTCGGAAAATAATGAAGTATTCTTGTCCTCTGTAAACGGCTTCGCTCGAGTTTTGTATTACTCTGAAATGCAGATTTTCCATTATTGCAGTAGCACTTAAAAGAGAATTGTCTTCCCACTTCAAAGGAGCTATTTTGCAATTGAAACTTGTATTATAATGAATAAGATTTTGCTTATGTATACCTCAACCTCGAAGTAGTTCCGTGCGTCGGTCTTTCTTCGCACGAAGGTCTCTCTCTCTCTCTCTCTCTCTCTCTCTCTCTCTCTCAACTCCGACCAAATAATAGCATACTTTTTTATGCAGGAAGCATAAATCAAGGTTGGAAGTTGCCATTTTTTTTTAAATTTTGAAAAGATTATGTAGTGTGTTAAGATGCATGTGTATGTAGTGAGGAGTAGGGAGAGAAGTGTTTGTTTAAGAGCATGCTGAACTGCTCACAGGGTAGATGAGACACGGAAAAAGATCAGCTAAGGAGGACAGTGACAGGAGAAACGGGAGTTCCAGCATTCCCTCTCTTCTGTCTTAAATACGCTCATAATCCTGATAATACTGAACTGCTCACAGGGTAGATGAGACACGGAAAAAGATCAGCTAAGGAGGACAGTGACAGGAGAAACGGGAGTTCCAACATTCCCTCTCTTCTGTCTTAAATACGCTCATAATCCTGATAATACCTTTAAGTTATAGACATTTATGAGGAATATAAAGTATTTATGACGTCATTATGATAAAAAGATACGTCTGTGTGCCAGTTTTAAAAAAATTAAAAGATAGCAGGTAAATGATGAGACGAAAAGCCTTTGGTTGCGCCTGGTCAGGTAGAGTCGGTGAGTGAGCCACCCTACCTACCAGTGGCGGCTCGTGGGGTGCTGCCTCAGAAATTGCGAACAATTGTGTCGATTATATATACACACACACACACATATATATATATATATATATATATATATATATATATATATATATATATTATATATATATATATATAATATATATATGAGAGAGAGAGAGAGAAAGTCGAATAGATAAATAGATAACTACTCCTACTCAGTCATAAAATAAGTAAAAAGTATCATCAAATCAATTATAGGGTACTTACGCTTAACGGGTAATTTCGAATTTGCCAAAAATTTTATTTATAAAACAAATTCCATTCTTCTGTTTTTATTCTGAGCGAAAAATATTCCTAAAATGAAAGCTATATATTGTAAATAATCCATTAATATATAATTAACTTCAATCTCACGACAAAAAATAAATGATAACGAATCATTGATAAATGCAATTCGGAATTAAATTTCGAATTAGCAAACGATACAGCAATCAACTACCACGGTCAAACATACAAATCGGCACTGCTCTGTCCACAGTGCTTTGGATCCTCTTAAACCCGCGATTCTGACTCGCTCTTCGTACGTCCGCCATCGAGGTTTCAGCGTTTCGAACAAAATCTGGAACTTAAGTACGCAGCTCCACGGGAAGGCTGAAGCTACTTTCGTGATTCATTCGTTCGGCATTGAAATAGTTTAAGGAAAAAAGGATATAATCCGATTTAAAAACTCAAAGTTCATTGAAAAAAACAATCAGAGAGGCTATTTTAAATATTTAAATATAAAGATCATAAGATCATGGGGGTGCTGCAGTTCCACAGTGCCTACCTGCAAGCCGCTCCTGCTACCTACACATGAGAAGTGTACTCCATGCAGGGGCGAACAAGGCCCCTGTACAGGGACAATAACTGAGTAGGGGTGAAGAAACTGTGGAGCCGGTACAGCATACCTAACCTCTTAGAAGCTGTTTTGAAAAGAGTGTGTATGTGATCTTTCCAGGAAAGATCACGAGAAAATGAAACGCCAAGAATGTTAAGAGAAAAGGAAGGATTGAGTTCTGTTTTGTTGAAGGTAAGGGGATATTCGTGTAGAAGATTGTGACGAGTAGGAAGGAACTGGGTGTTTGAGGCATTGAAAGCCACAAGCCACAAAGTTTTTCCTTCCCCAATCAGAAATAGTAGAAAGATCGTAGCAGTCTCACGCGAAGCATGGAGTGACTATTGAAAGGGACACTTTGTGAAGCGGGTGAAGAAGTGAAGGGTGGAATCATCGGCATAGGAATTGATAGGACAGGAAGTACGACTTGAAAGATCATTGATAAGTAAAAGGAAAAGAGTGGGTGACAGAACAGAACCCTGAGTCAGCTATAGATCGGTCAAAAAGGAAATCAGAGATGAAGGCACAGATAGAACGATAGAAACCGAAGGAAAGCAGTTTGGAAATTAAAGATTTGGGCCAGACTCTGTCAGAAGCTTCCTATTAAGGATAGATTCAAAAACTTTAGAAAGTAAGAACTCAAGACAATTGGACGAACGTTAGTTTACTGACATGTGGCACCGTGTTTGTTTAATGTTTGAAGTGAAATGGTGTAAAACTTGTTTTCTGAGGGGAAGCTGTTTTATACGGTAGTTGAAGAAGAGTCAACTGTAAAGTATTTACAAACACTGTTCCCTCAGAAAACAAATCTAGTGTGGTTTTATAAATCAATAAACAAGCAAACTGCCACACATCGGTAAACTAACTTGTGGGACACCTGATTATATATAATTATATATATATATATATATATATATATATATAATATATTATATATATATATATATAATATATAAACTTCTTAGTTTGCCAGTTGTGAATGTCTTAATCCCAGAAAATAGAATTTGGGGATCACTTTAACATATTGCTTCCCAGTGTATATCACTTTAATATATTGCTTCCCAGTGTTAATCACTTTAACATATTGTTTCCCAATATTTAGGATAAGGAGTACGATAAGAAACGTTGGATCACCTGAAGATCCGTCACCCTAACCTTTTGAGTTAGCTTTATAAGGCCAACTGTACACCCTTGACGAGTGGTTAGGTTAGGTCGTGATATTTTCGTTAGTTAGCCTTATAAAGCTAACTAAAAAAGGCTGGGGTGACGGATCTTCAGGTGATCCAAAATGTTCGCTTTAATAAAGTAAAGGCATAAAAAGTAAATCATAACATGTTAAAATATTAGATTGAAAGTAAATTTATTAGAATTGTTGCGCTATATGGTCACACAAAGTAAAAAATGGATTTCGGAAGAATCGGTCACGCCACATCATTTGCCACAAGTACGAGATGAGTAGCTCCTTTTTGCATCCTTTTATTTTCTTTATATGGTATTTATCTTTTTAACATATTGCTTCCCAGTGTTAATCACTTTAACATATTGCTTCCCAGGAGGGATCACTTTAACATATTGCTTCCCGAATGCTTTGGGAAGCAATATGTTAAAGTGATCCGAATTTTGTATTTTAGACAATAATTGAACTACGAATATTGACAATGGATTCCAAACCCAACATATGCTTTACAAGAGGGGTGGGGAACCTGCCACTTGTGGGCATAATGTGTAATTAAATTAGTGTAATTTAATTGCTTGCGGACAGTTTGATTATTTAAAGTCCTACAGTATTTACATCTTAATTATGTCCCAAACTATTTTTAAGGCTGCAATTAGTTGAAATTTACCCGCCACACAAGGTCAAAATAAAATAAATTATAGGTGTGAAAATCTTGGTCTGGAGATATAAATATTAGAAAGAATTGGTCAGAATAAAGGAAATATTTTAAACACCACAAGCATGACTAACTCGATATTTACTGAATAGGTTAATTCAGGTTAATAGGTTAATTAATAATTAATGTGTTACGGTTAATTATTTTTCAAATCTATTGCTCACACCCTTACATGAACTGGATGGAATTCGATATGCGAGGATATAGAACGGCACAAAAACATTTAACATTTTATACGTGTGTGTGTGTGTGTGTGTGTGTGTGTGTGTGTCCTGTAAACGTGGGATAAAGAGGTAACTTATTCTCTTCTGTAATTTAATGATGCCCTAAAATCTGTATATTACTATAATTTGACTCAATATCCTTATGAGTAATAGAGGTGAGGCTAATTGGATTTACGTCATTTGACATCAGTCTCGTATATCTTAATAAAGAGTTCATTATGAAAGGAGAATCTTGGAGGTGTAAGGATGGGTTAGGTCGTTAGGACAATGGTTAGCAATCTTTCTTTAATAGCGGACCGGATTAACACGACTTGGGCATATGACAGGCTTACACTTATATTCCTTTTTCTTTTATTCTACGTGCTCATATGAAGGTATGTGACACCACAACAGTACTAGATAGACGTAGATATAATACTAAGGATTTTAGACAGCTTGATGTTCATTAGTTCATTACGATGTTCATTAGTTCATTTCGGTTGCAGCTTGTTCGCGAGTATGTTAACGTCAACATTCATGTTAGTTGCAGTTACATTATACCTTTATAGCCTGATGCAAAGGATCATCGGTTATTCTTGCCTTGAACTTAGACTTTATCAGTTTCATCTTTGAGAAGGTTTGTTCGCGGGTGTACATAAGTGCTCCCAAAAACTATCATCATGCTTGCAGCAAAGCTCTTCATTTAGGACGGATGAACTGTCTTCGATGGCCGTATATGCCGACCTCTGAGTTAGGAGAGATTTGGAGAAAAGGGAGAAAGAGGCGTTTCATTACGAGTATATACTTTCGTAAGAAAAAGAAACAGGCAATCGAAGTTGCCTCTCCATTCCCAGTGCTTACTCGTTTTCTTAGATGATCCATAAAATTTTGTAGGTGGCATATTATGACAAATTTTATCCACTATTTAATATAAAAACGGGCCTAAATCTGAAAGAAAGAAAACAAAATGATGATAAAGGATATGCGCTAGAAATGAGGTTAAAAATGTAAAGACGTAGGTACGACTTACCCGTGAGTCAAAAATGACCTCAATGTGGTTATTGGACCAAACATAACACACATCACAATACAGTATCATGAAAACCAATCCAGTAGAAGTGCTAAAATGGTGTTCGGTACAGCCAAAAACCCGGTTGGCATCCAACGTGTTAACTAACATACAATTCATTTCCAAGTACACATCCTCGAGGTACATGTGGAGTCTCCTTTTTTTTTTTTTTTTTTTTTTTTTTTCCCAAATCCCGTCTGGCCAGTTTTTAGATCCATTCATGTTGATCTTTTACATTCATTTGCATATATTTATAAAGGATCTTTCCAAAATTTCTTTGAGCTTTAAATCACTTCCTTGAAAATTAATGTCGTAAAAGAACAAAACGTTGAGTTATTAATAAGTAAAGGTATCTCCCTTTCTCTTTGTGTACCTAAGATTAATCCCATATTTGGTAGAAAAAGAAATATTCAGAAAGTTAGTGAAGGCATCTAAAACCTATACCATTATTATTATTATTATTATTATTATTATTATTATTATTACTTTACTTTGCACGATACAGTACAAGAAGCTTAAAAGCTGCATGTAAGTAATTAAAATTTTATTTATTTACCATTTTTACCATTTAGTAAAAAAGTTTCCCAAATCAATCGAAGCTTCTGTTGACTTGTCACTTATTCCTCTTAGGCCGGCCGTACACAAGATTGTCTTGCGACTCACGCAAGTGTATTAATAAGGAATATAAAGAGAAAAAATTAGAGAGAATCGTATCTCAGTATTGTCTGTCATATTCTTGTCGTCAGTAAGATGACGTTCATTAGGAAGTGCTCTCAATCATTGATAAAATAAAATTTATTTTTTAATTCATGGAAGCCATAACTGTTCGTATAATAGAAATTATTTATACAGTACTTTGTTCGCATTTAACTAAATATTAAGCTTATGTTACATAGACTTACACGTTGCTATGGTAACCGCTTGGGACGCCGATGACCCAAATTCCTCTACAAACGCTGTTCTTCGTTACTACCTGGAGAAAAACGCCGTTGATGAAAGCAACGGATCGCCCATCTTCAGGATCATCCCTTTGACAGGAGAAATAAGGACAACATTGTGTTGCTTGGACAGGGAAAGCACGCTAGAATATCACCTTCAAGTAGTTGCTACAGATGGAGGAGGACTCAAAGGTATGAATATATATATATATATATATATATATATATATATATATATATATATATAATCGTAAGGTCTAGGTTATCTTTTACCTTTGAAGCGGTTACCAAGCGTTTCGGAGACTTTCTCTTCTAAATTTCAGTAGTGGTCAGAAATACAAGATAATAATGTTTGGGGATGTTTAATCTCAGTCGTAATGGCAAAGTTCATAGAATGGAGGGGACCTACAACTTTACGTGGGATCCAAACCACGGGTCGCTACATTATCTGGACGCAGAGGAGGCAGGAGGGTCACCCATCCAGCTACTGAACAGATGTAACGTTGCTTAACTCGCTGTTCAAATAGGGAGCGGTGTTGTGAAGTGATCATAACGTAGCCCTTAAAATAACCGAATTATAGTATAAACTATGAGTAATTACTAAAGCGCGTATATAAATATTTAAAACCACTAAAACCTTTATACAATTGACGGAGTATATATTTAATTATTATTATTATTATTAAATATATAAAATTAAGTTCTGATTAGCTTCCACGTTTTAAAACAAGTTACAGGGTGCCCACAGAAGAATCGTAAAAATATAGTTTATTTCAGTCCAGTAGAAGTGCTAAAATGGTGTTTGGTACAGCAGGATAAACAGGATTCCACCAGATTCCACCCGGTCAACTAGGCCTTTGTGGGTTGAGCCACCCAACACATGAGAAACGTACTCTATACAGGGGCGGACAAGACCCCTGTACAGAGACAGCAACTGAAGGGGGGGGGGTAAGAAACTGCGGAGTCGGCACAACACACCTAACGTCTTAGAAGCTGTTTTAGAAAGAGAGTATATGCGATCTTTCCAGAAAAGATCACGAGAAAAGGAAACGCCAAGAATGTTAAGAGAAGAGGAAGGATTGAGTTGTGTATTGTTGAAGGCAAGGAGATAGTCATGTGGAAGATTGTGACCAGTAGACAGATGATGGAACCGAGTTTTTGAGGCATTGAAAGCCACAGAGTTTTCTCTTCCCTAATCAGAGATAGTAGAAAGATCAAAGGTCAGGTGCATCATAGCTGTCCCACGCGAAGCATGGAGTGAATATTGAGAGGGACGCTTTGTGAAGCGGATGGAGAAGTGAAGAGTGGAATCGTCGGTATAGGAGTGGATAGGACAGGAATTGCGATTTAAGAGATCATTGATAAATAAAAGGAAAAGAGTATATATATATTAGGGTGATTCAAATATGGGGGTAAAATTTTTTTTTTATATTTTAATGTGTTCAACCCTTCAAATGGTTCATTTCAGCATAAAAACAACTATCCTAAAATATTTTAGCAAATTTTTAATTTTTAGGGGTTGCTACCAGCAATTAAAAATTGACAGAACGACTCAAATTGTCAAATTTTTCCACACCACCCAGGGGGTACAGTACAAGGCGCATTGCTTTTTTAATGTGGAAAGCTCCCCCGTAGGTCCTACCATAACCAGAAGCATGCATAATTAAACTAGCATGATATTTGAGACATTAGCTGTCCTTACTTCATCAATGTTTCTGTCTTTCTATCATGGTAAACAGCCCTGTAGTTTTTCACTACTTGTAGCTTGTAGCAAGAATTGTTTTTGATCTTCGTCATGTGTTAGTATTTTATTATATTCATCCATTAATTTTACTCCTCTTTCCGCTATATCATTCACGACTTTCCACTGTTTGATAGATTTCTTAGCGGAGTTATACTCTTCATCATTATGCCATTCTTTAGCATCTTTGAGTAAAAATTTTGAACTAAATTCTGTTATTGTAAAGAATCTTTGAGTATTTTATGACAAAATCTTCTTATTTCTTCGTTGGAATAAGTGCAGGATCTAGAAAAGCCCGTTTTGCAGGAAGAGTTTCTGTTGTATTTTGCAAGGCCTTTACAATTTTGTTTTTCGTTTCAGTAGGCACTTCATCATCATAAAAGGCCAAGGCTACCAGTTCTTCTGATAGGTACCAGAGGTGACCTAACAGTTTTTTAAAAGCAACAAATGCAATTGTGTCATCTATTTGTTTGTAGACTACAAGATTCTGTAATAATTCCAGAGCAAGACGAGGAGCGCAAGATGGCACAGGAGCTGTAAACCATGCCTTTACATATAACCGAGTAGCAAATAGACAGATGTCTTTTAGTCCTTTTTTGTCTTTTACTGAAATTTTGAACTGAGATTTGAACATAAAATTTTTTAATGAATATGTAATTTTGGCCATCCACCTAGCCCAATGAAGTCCCGCTGGATGTTTAAATTTGATTCCACCTTTTGGTTCACCTCCCAAAAAAATAATTGTTAACTGCAATAGTTCTAGGTAATCGTCTCTTGGTTGGAATGTATCTAGTTGATTTGTTGCAAATATAATTATGTCATCTTTGATGTCATGAATATTTTCATAGATATCTGGATCTGATAATGCTGTCTCGTAGTCCTCCTTATTAATGCTTGACCATTTTTCTCTGAACTTCTTAAAAAGGACTATATCTGGGCCAGAAGATGGTGATAAAGACTTTGAAACAACAGCTTCCAGCATAATTTCAAATATATGGTGTCGACATGCCAGCCACAATAAATCGTTGTCGAATTTTTGTTCTAGAAGAATAGCTGCACCATTTCTAGGACCGTATTGGCTGCCGTTGTATTGAAACACATGCATTTTATTTGTTCGCAGATGTCCCATTCAAGCGATGTCCGATTGTTTGCATTAAAAAGAGACGCATTTCTGTCACTCAATTTTGCAACATCAAGACTTCCTAATAATTTATCATCAAACAATTTTCTACGTTTGCCAACCTTACTTTTCATGTTGAAGGTTGTGCAGCACAGAAACCAGATTCATCACTTTTACGCTCCTCTGATTCTGATTCTGATGATGTACTGGTGAGTATGACAGCCTCTTCACTCTTCTTTCTTTTGATCTCTTCTTCTGCTTTCCTCTTTTCATAACGTTGTTGCTTTTCTGCTGCTCTTTGCTCTTTTTTAGCAACAGCCTTATCAATGGTACCCATTTTTCTATGACGTCCTTTCTCACGTTGCATTTTCAAGAATTTCTTATCATCTTCTATTTTTATAAGCTGCATAGCATTCTCATGAGCAATGTCAAATAAGTTTTCCAGTTTATCTTTCCATTTTTCTTCTTTATTATTTAAATTTTGTGATCTTTTCAATTTGTTTGCTTTGTTTTTCTTAAGCAGCTGTCATTCCTTCAGTATTCCTTGAATTTTATCTACTACATGTATTCTTTGTTTTGCTGGTATTCCTGCTTTTTTCCAAACTGCTAGCACATCATCTTGCAGTAGAGCAGCATGATTCTCTAATGTCTTGTTTTTTAATATTTCTGTAGTGCATGAAGAGGGCCATCATTTCCTTCTCTGATGGTGGTAATACGGATGTTTTTAGTACTGCAGAGGGCTGCCCAATTAGCCATACTTCAGTTTCTTTTCTTGTAGAACTTCTCCCAAATGAGCAACTGGGTGATGGTGAGTTAGGCCTAGCTTCCATAATCGATTAATTGGTATCAAAATTACGAGTTCCAAGTAACAATTAAAAGCAAGCTAGTATATAAACCATTAATTAAAAATTCTGAAATATAAACAATTAAACATAAAATCATAAGTTGTAAAAACAAACAAATTGAAAAAGAGGAAAACTTTGACGCCTGGTAGCACATAGTAAATTTTATTTAAAATTCACCAAATTTGGCATACACTACTTTTTTGTCATAGGGAACAAAAATACTGGTTGAACAATTAAAAAAAAAAACTTTGATTTTTTTGAATCACCCTAAATTATATATATATATATATATATATACATATATATACACAAAGTAGGGTGGTCCAAGAAATAAAAGTTTTATTTTTGTACTTCCTCAAGGCTGCCCTTGTTTGAAATCATAAAAGGATAAATGCTACAAAACATGAGCTCATTCCGACTATATTTAGAGGTCACTACAAAATTAATAATTTTCTCTTAAATGAAAAAATAACGAAATTTGACAAAAGAACATGCAAATGGCTTTTAATTCTGTAAAGACGCTTTAGAGGGGGTAGGAAACGTTCGTCGATGGGTCTCAACAATGCGGAGAAGGAATTGTTTTTGCTGCTCATCTTTCGTAAGCGTTGTATTGTACCGTTGAATAAGAGCAATCGCTCTCTCTGCAGAGTCATTGACAACCGTCATCTTCAATGCTCTTTCTTTCAACAAATCGTAGTTGTCGTTACTTGGTCAATCACTTGGTGCTTTCGAAAGAAACTCTTGAGCAATCTTTCCGTTTTTATCCAGTACATCGAAGTGTTGAGCCGTCTTCTCGCTGACGTAAGTTTCCAATGGGTTTGCTGTTTTGAACAACTTTGAATCGAGGCGCTTCAGACCTTTCGCTTTTGCAGGATGAGATAATTTTTTAATCATATTTTCTTTTACTTTGCCGTCCAACCCATCGTCAAAACGTGACAGTCCAATCAGCTCTTCCGAGAAGTACCAGAGATGTCTCTTAAATGCCTTGAGTGCAATTTCAGCCAAGACCCTGTTTGGATAAGTCTCTATAACTGTTAGAAGAGCTAGGTCGTTTCTAGGGGCCCTCATTGCCAAGGGTGCTTCATGCCAATATTTACTATAAACAAGTGCCACAAAGAGACAAAAATCTTTCAGACCCTTTTTTTCATGAACAGTAAGTTTCATTTGCTCCTGGAAGAGAAAGATCTTCAAAGCATAGGTAGCTTTTGCCATCCAGCGAGCCTGATGAAGAGCTCCTGGAGCTCTGATGTTGTACTTCTTAGGCAAACTTCCTCCCAGGAAAATTAGAGAAAGATGGAGGAATTCACTGTAGTCATCTCTTGAGAAGCTGCTGTTCTGAAGAGCGTCGGAGAGGTACTGTATCATCTCTTGACAAAGTTCCCACAAATTTCCTTCAAAAAGTTCCATTCCTGCTGATATAAAGTTTTCTTTATTGATAACTGGCCATTGTGCCATGAATCGCTTAAACAATGAGACTTGTGGTCCTTTCGAAGGTTCAAGAATACTAGGAAATACGTTAGCCAAAACAACTTCATAAACATGATGACGACATGCTATCCACATCAGAGAGCGACCTACAGCTTCAGACATCAGCCCAGTATTTGATGCTGTTGTATCAAATACAAGCCCCTGCAACTGGTTTCTCAAGCCCCAGTCATCCAACATCCTGAGGCAGATATCAGCTTGTGCTTGTCTCGTTTCGTGAGGGATGAGTGGAAAACCAAATAGTTTATCTTCTCCTCCTCCTGAAACAATGATTGCGATGCGGTCCACATTTTCATGTCTCCCTGTTATATCAGGAAGCATTTTCCCATCCCAGTGAAGCAGAAGCGGAGTGTCAGGAGAAAAGCTTGATTTTTCAGCAGTTGCGATAGTTTCACGAGCTTTAATTCGAGCTCGACGAATTGTACTTCGAGAAAATGACATTGAGCCCAGATCATGGCCAAGAGACTTAGCTGATGCTGCAATAACAAAGGCTGCATTGCGATCGCTTAGATTAACATGGTCGAGTGCCTGGGCTACCTCATCTGAGATGACTGTTTTCTTGCATTTGGAAGGAGGGTTCGATGATGATGTAGATGGACGAGATGCATCTGAATCCGTGGACGAGGAGGAAGAATCCACATCAGTTATTAATTTGTCAGATGCCATAAGTTGATATTTCTTTTGTTTTTCATCGTCGCTTCGCTTTTTTCTATTATATTCAAATTCTTCTCGTTGCCTCTTCCGATCCTCCTTTTTAACCAAGTAGTCAGGTTCACTATGTATTTTTGTTCAAATTTTATGGAGATTAGCAAACCAGTACATTTTTGAGAAGCTTATGACATCAGGAATATGAAAAGTAATGTTTATATTTGAGCAGATGCCTGCTTGGTGGCCATTTTGGCGGCACTTGCAACAGTGTTTATAAATCCTGCTGCTTCAATAATTTTGCAGTATTTTTGCAGTAGTGTTGCAATATTTAATTTTATACTGTAAAAATTTATGTTAACACAACTAGTACACAATTATCTTGGTGTTGGTTAATATAGTGGTGGCTCTCTTTCTTTTCAGTGCCTGAGTCATCATGAGTGAAGACCCGGGAACCAGCAAGTTGAGTTCGGTCAAGTCGTCCATGGACACAGTAGACTGGAAGCAGTGCATTCTTTGTCAGGAGTCCACTGCCGGAAAAGGAACACTTGTTCAATATCCCAGAACAGAATCATACCAGAAACTACTCGATGTAGTGGAAGAAAGAGCCAGCTTACAGGATGGAAAATATGTTGACATCCAAAGACGCCTCAAAGACTTTACCAAAGAAATATTGATTGAAAGGAAACCCATGTGGCATCGCAGTTGTTATTCTGATGCCACAAATCAAATATCCATACAGCGAGCGAGAGACCGCTTGCAGCATGCCATGTCTACAGGAACCTATGCTGTGAAAAAACGTGGGCATAAAAGAACAAGCTCTGAAATGGAGCAATCAGCAACCCCAGGCACCTCAGCACCTTTCACTAGATCTGCGACAGAACCGTTGACAAGGGATCACTGCTTCTTATGTCAAGAAGATGATGACCAGCGTCTCTTCACCGTACGAACTGAAAACGCGGGGAAGGCACTTAGACGAGCTGTGGATATTTCCCAAGATCCAGTATTGATGACAAGACTAAGCAATGCACTCTCACCAAGTGATGCCCATGCGATAGATGTAAGATACCACAAACCATGCTGGACACGATATGTGTTCCATGTCCTGAGGGATGATGCCAGCAACCGGGCCAAGTCTACAAAGACAGACCTACCAATGCAAGTACCATGCTTGATTGAGCTGATCAATCTCATTGAATATCAAACCCAAAATAAGGCTCATCTACCCATGGATGCCATCGAAAAAACCTACATATCTATGCTTGGTGGTAGTGATGAGGCACAGAAGCACACTCCGACACTGACACGACAGTGGCTAAAGGACAAAATTCTTGCAGAGTTACCAAGTGTGAAGTCAGTGAGGCAGAAAGACAGAAGAAAACCATCTGTTCTTTACTGTCCTGAAGCCTGCGAAGAAGATATGGTCTACACTTCCTTGATGCAAGATGCCACAAGTGAAATGGACAAGACAATGATGATATACAAGACAGCTAAGCTAATACGCAACAGCATTGCCAATTTCGCTGAGGAGAAGGAAACACACACAATTACAGTATCCAGCACAAGAGAGGATGTCCCGACCGAGCTGTACAGCCTTATACGGTGGATTTTGGTGGGATCTGAGGAGGAGCTGCAAACGGAGATGAGGAGCAGGACAGTTGACAGGTCAGCATTGACCATAAGTCAGAATATCATGTATGCTTTCAAGACCAGGAGACAAGTGCACCACGTGCCCAAGAAAGCCACTGACACATTTCGGACACCACACACACGAGAAAACCCACAGGTTGTAGGGTTGGCACTCACTGTACATCATGACACCAGGAACAAGGCGCTGATGGACCTCCTCCATGTACAGAACTACTGCGTATCACACAGCCGTGCCTTGCTCCTAGAAACAGCAATTGCCAATGCTGTTGTGGAAAACACAAAACAATTTGATGGATTGTATGTACCACCTTTCCTCAAGAAAGGTACATTTGTCTTCTTCGCTGTTGATAATACAGATTTTGCAGAGGACACTGTAGATGGCAAAGGCACCACACATGGCACAATCACCGCAGTGTATCAGAAGGCAGATGCGCCTGGAGAATCAATCGCACCCAATTTGGAAGTTAGTGAGGCAAAAAACCTGTCGGTTGTCCCTTATCATGTACCCATCGAGCCTTGCAGTAAACCAAAACCTGGGCCAGTCAAGAGAGCAAAGGAATTCAAGGCGTGTTCCACAGGTGTTGCTGAATCCTATGAACTAACCAATCTTGGTTGGATGATTGCATCTGCTTTGTCTAGATCAACCGACAGTGAATCACAAAGCAGTATCCCAGGCTGGGCAGGCTACAAATCACTTGTGTCATCTAGTCAGTCACTGACTCAAGTCGGTGCCTTGCCTCTACTTCCAGAGGTCGCACATGAGTGGTCTACCATGCTGACTGTGATGTTGCAAGCGTCTCAGTTGAAGAGCTTGGCAGTTGGTGAAAACCACCCAACTGTCATAACCTTTGACATGGCCCTGTACGAGAAGGCAGTACAGTTGCTAGATGCAAGACCTAACTTGAAAAGAGAAGTTGTTCCGAGACTTGGGGAGCTGCATGCTGTGATGGCTGCACTGAGGGCACTCGGAGCCTCAATAGAAAATTCTGGCATAGATGATGCATGGATTGAGGCAGATGTATATGGGCCTGCTACAACGAGACAGATCCTCAAGTGCGGCCACTACAAGAGAGCACTCCGTGCACACATCCACACTTACATGGCTCTGTATGAACTTGCTCTAGAACAGTTCTTCACAGAGATGCCACAACTAAAAGAAATCTGCTCGAAACCAGCAAATGAATTGCAGGAAGCCTGCACAAACACAGCTTCTGGGACAAGTGATGGAGCAGAATGCATCAGAATTGCTAACACTCACCTGCTTCAAGTCTTGACCAACGAAGATGTCATTCAACAGCTGAAGAAGTGGGAAGCTCAGAAATCATCTAACGCTATGTTCAAGTCATTGATGAATTACCTCCACCGGGTTGAAACCATCTTGTTCTTTGTTGAAGCATCCAGAAATGCTGATCTCGTTCTCCATCTGGAGGCTGGAGAAGCACTCAGCAAGCTGTTTTTCGCAATGGATCGAATAAAATACAAACGCCTCTGGCCAAGGTACATCGCCGACATGCACGAAATGAAGACAAGCCATCCAGCAACATGGCGAGAACTTCAAGATGGAAACATATCTGTCACCAAGAGTGAGATTCCGTTCGTCTCAATAGGTGCAGACCATGCCTGCGAACATCTCAACAAGATGATGAAGGTTCATTCTGGCCTAATTGGCATTTCCAATAATGCGAATGCTAGGCAGCGGTTCTTCTTGGCTTCTCCAGAGATGTCGTGCCTCTCAACAGAGTTTAAAGGACAGTTCGGGCTTCAAGTAAACAAGCCAGAGGAACACCATGATGTACGACCCAGTGCTGTCAGGAAAGAACATGAAGCTGTTGACAAAATCAAGGCTGCAATACTGAGCCACGGGAATCCCTTTGCTGTTGAAGGTGATCAGCTATACAATTTCATCACACATGCATATGTACGACAAGAGTATGTTCCACAAATCTTGAACATTGATGACATCGGACAGAAGCTTTATGAAGATTATGTCACTGAACGTATCAATGGAGATGTTAGTCTCTGGGCACCAGTCAAAAAGCAGAACAACAAGATGTACATGTCTGGCAGCAAGAAACAAACTTTCAAGTTCCGTGACCAGACAGTTGACCTAAAAGAGACCAAAGATCTCTATGGTCGGCTGATGGTTCTCACCAGGTCGAGCAGGGACATCGATCAGAAGAATGCAGTTGGCAACTATGAGTTCACATTGACTCCGAGAGCACTATTTGCACCAGACGGCTCAATGCTGCCATGCACTGACAAGTCCAAGCTGATACACAGCCTTGAGAAGCTGGCAAAAACAGATGAAACCCAGGAACAGACAGAAGCTCTAGCGGCCAAAGAGCAGGATGATGACAGAGGTCCTGTATCATCATCTCCATCGTCGTCATCAAATCAAAAGATCGCCATTGTTGATGGAATGGTGCTTGTCCAGAAGATGACAAAGAAATCAGGGACAATCAGCACAGTCAAAGATCTAGCCCAGTGTTTCAATGACAGGCTCGTGAGCTTGACAGCAGGGTTCAGTGAGGTCATCCTGGTTTTCGATGCATACAAACCTGACTCACTAAAGGAGGAAACTAGAGAGAGACGACGACAAGGAAAAGCTCCTATACAGTATCAGGTTGCAGATGATACGAACATCAAACACATCCTACTGGCACGGTTTCTATCGCACGAAAAAACGAAAGCAGATTTGACAGACTATCTGGCCAAAGCAACCCTTGATTACAACAAAAACTCACCTCAGTTAGTCATCACATCAGCATCAGGTCACACCAGAAGCAACAGAAACATGCACTTTGAAGACAACAATCACGAGGAGGCTGACACATTGATGATTTGCCTGGCAGCAGAGGCATCACAGCGGTGTCCTGATGCACAGCTAGTATTCTTCACTCCTGATACTGACGTCTTGGTTCTGGCTGTGGCATACTATGACAAGCTCTGCAAAAAGACATCTATTTTGATGGTATTAGGTACAGTCGAAATAGAGCCAATCTGGAGAGCTTTGGGCAAAGAAAAGGCGCAAGCTTTACCTGTATTCCACGCATTCACTGGAGCAGACAATGTTGGAAAATTCTCAGGAATAGGCAAAACAAAATGGTTTCAGCAGTATATGAAAGCTGACATGCACTTAGTCAGAGCACTGATGAAACTACCGGAGAAAGGTGACCTAACACAGGAGGTTAAAGACGTATTGGCCAAATTTGTGTGCTCAAGCTACTGTCCCAAGGGTATTCACATTGCAAGTATCCCTCATCTAAGATGGTATCTGTTTTGTAAACACCTAGCTGAAAGCAACAACTTACCTCCTACACTCGGTGCACTTGAGGAACACATCCAGCGTGTGCGGTTACAAAGCCGAGTATGGTGCCAAGCCAATGTTATGCAGCAACAGCCTTTTGACCCCCTGAAATTTGGTTACTATCAGGACAAAAGTGGCCAAATACTGTCAGTCACCACAAAGGTTCCTCCTGCCCCGCAAGCCATCATCGAGTTGGTCAGATGCCACTGCAAAACCAACTGTTCTCCACAGAGATGTTCATGCAGAAGGAATAACTTGCCTTGCGCAGAACTATGCTTGTGCGGCACAGAATGCGAAAACGATGCAGACTGTAATGTTGAATATGACACTGAGAGTGATGATGATGTGTAATGATGTGTCAAACTGAGATAGGAAATACGTCTATACGTATGCTGTTGTGAATACCAACAATTTGAGTGTGCATTTTTTCATGAAAATACAAACATAATTTCACAAACTTCTTCTTTTCTTGGTTTTTGGTGTTCATAATCACTAATTTGACATAAGCTTTGGATTCCTTGGGCCTGGAAACATAGGATTAGCATTTAGAATGAAGTTTCTATGTCAATTACAAGCTGAGATATTCGGAAATTCTTATTTTATGGTGGCCATTTTGAAAATCCAAAATGGCGGCTATGCAGGCATCTGCGCAAATGTAAACATTGATTTTCAGATTCCTGATGCCATAAGCTTTCCAAAAATGCACTGGTTTGCTAATCTCCATAAATTTTGAACGAAAGTGTGTTTATTGACATAGTGAACCGGACTAAAGGCTCGATCAATGCCTCCAAAAGT
Source organism: Bathynomus jamesi (assembly GCA_023014485.1). Taxonomy (NCBI): domain Eukaryota; kingdom Metazoa; phylum Arthropoda; class Malacostraca; order Isopoda; family Cirolanidae; genus Bathynomus; species Bathynomus jamesi. The sequence continues at coordinate 474,169 of JAJOZX010002961.1, read as the reverse complement.
GGCGCAGGAACGATCTTCTCTCTGCTTGATAAGGAATTCTTTGTCCTCTTCGTTAGTCATTATCTTTAAGGCATCTGCTCTGGGGACATCGAAAATGTCTTCAAGATCAGCATTGAATACTGCCACATTCATTTGTATGCTTTCTGAGGATAACTTCCTATTTTTCTTTAGAGCACAATATTGTTCGAATAGTTTTCTCAGTTTCCTCTCAGCATTGTCCGATCTTTGAGTTGGAATCCTTGCTTTATCCCAGATATAAAGAACAGCAGAGACAGTCTCTTTCAAACTTGCAGTGACTGTTCGTTTTTCCTCGATGTGATGAAATAAGAACTTAACACTTCACGCTTTGAAGGTAATCGTGAGGCTAGAAGCTCTGTAGGTTTTTCAATGAGCCAGGTACTGGCAGAACTTCGGGTTGGTCGTTTGGCGTCCACCATGGCGAAGAGTGACTGTAACAAACAGAAAACAAGTCAATATTTGAATAACTTACATTTATAACTGTATAATAAATAACATAATTTATCAGTCTCTTTCCCACAATGAGGTATGCAAATGAAAAGAAAAGAACCTCATCTAAAATCGCATATTTTAAACGCGGCTCCGTCCTTTCATATGTATATTTATTGTATTAATGTACATAATAAGACTATATTATATATGGATATGCTACATATATTTTATACATATGTAATTATATGCAAAGAATATTTAATATACACACTAATTTATAGTTTATATACATTTCGGTATATATGCATATAGCAGCTTTGTAGCTCCTAAATATTCTAAAATAATTCATAATATGAATAGTCAACATTTATATATACATATATACAGTATTTAATGAGATTTTTACTTACCAAAAATATACGAAGTTTATTTCTGCTTTATCACGAAATCAATGTTCCACCCACATCATACAGCTGCCTACTACACACTGCATTAAGAGGCCCCACATTTCCAGCCTTTGCTTGTCAAAATCTGCAAACTCAGGGTGAATGAAGTCAGTGCTTGATTCAAGGTCACTCAACCCAAGACGAATTAATATGTGGGTTTTGTACATTGTATAATTTTGTATATTGTGTATCCTTTGCAGCAATCTCTCGTAACCTAGATTAATATATACAGGGTGTTTCATAATATGTGGGACGCACTTTCAGGATGGATTCAGGACCTGAAAACAATGAAAAAAATTTACATAAACATATGCCCAAAATCGCTTTGTTTCCGAGTTACAGCCCGTTTTGTGTTCCAGCAATTCTTTCCGCAAACTGTTTACAAACACTGTTGCCGACAATGTTTGTGAGTGTGTACGAGACTTATTTCATGTATGGCCTTGCCGATTGTAATATTTCGTACACTCTATGACATGTTTCAATATCGTTGAGTGTAGAGCCATCAGTCAGTCAGAGGTGCATCGCGGTGTTTCACTGTTCGTATTCGTAACTTCTTACCGTGAATAAGTGCAGTCCAGTGAAAAAAAACCTTAAAAGTTTTTGTGCTATTCAGTGATAGTGTGCATTTGAAGTGAGAATGGAGGCTTATTCAAACAGAGAAATGGCAGACATGCATCTCGTGTATGGACTTGCCGAGTGTAATGCGGCCGCAGCAAGATGTCTGTATGCGGAAAGGTTTCCGAATCGCCGTCTGCCAGATAAGAAGACCTTTCAGAGAATAGACGAGCGTCTTGGTAATACAGGATCATTCAACAAGCGAGTTTCAGATGGTGGTAGACCAATCAGAGCCAGAACTGTTGAGTTGGAGAAGCGGGTCCTGAATCACTTGGAGGAACATCCTGGTGTCAGCACTCGAAGGATAGCAGCAGCAGAGGGTGTAAGATACACAACTGTGTGGAGAATTTTACAGGAACAACAGCTTTACCATATCACATTCAGAGAGTACAAGGCCTAAGTGAAGCTGATTTCCCACCACGAGAGCCGTTTTGTACTTGGTTCCTTCAACAGTGTGCTCGCGATCCTCTTTTTCTATCCTCCATGTTTTCTGATGAGGCTGCCTTCACAAGAAATGGCGTGATCAATTTTCACAACACTCGTCACTAGGCCGAAGAGAATCCGCATGCCATCATCCAGTCAAAGCACCAACAACAATTTAGTATCAGTGTATGGGCAGGACTTATTGCCGACAATTTAAACGGTCCTTTTGTTTTGCCTGGAAGATTAAGAGGAGAATCCTATTCCAAATTTTAAGGAATGATAATCGTTAGCAATTCTGTCACACCAGTTGCCTGCCAATGTATTATAATCTCAACTTCTGGAAGGTGACAGCACCCCTTCAAAATTGTGTTCTGGATCCGCCGTTGGTACTACTTCAACAAAACGCATAAACTATATTATTATACACTCTGTACTAAATCACATTAAAATTGTACACAATTAAGATAAAATGTCGTTAGAGCTGAAATGAAAGACTTAAACCTAGACTATAAAAATTGCTAAAAGAGAGAGAAAAGCAAAGTTTAAGAGGAAAAACATATATATATATATATATATATTTTTTTTTTTTTTAAGTTTCCCGGAGACAAGTTTTATTGACAAAGTCGAAATTTGTTACAAATATCCTGATAAGCCGAAATTTACCACGTGGAAAATAACTAACCAATCTAAAACGACCATCAAACTTAACGTAATCTGGTCTCCGCGAAATTCAATATTATATATTATACAGGGCTATTTACAAAGATTCATCCAATTTCAACTGAGAATACTTCCGTACCTATCAACCGTGCATCAACTGGGAATACACCACATGAAAGAGGAAATCTCCAAGTTTTACAAGATCACCGCGAGAGGGCTCCAAAGTCACGCCGTGGCCTAGCCTAGCAACAAACAGTCAGTGTGAAAATGGCGTCCGCACAGCAGAAGGCGTTTTGTGTGTTGCAGTTTTCGAGCTGTAAATCGGTAGTCACAGTGCAGCGTGAGTTTCGTCGACGTTACAGAACGTTAAGGATACTGTGTACGTGCCACCGTTGCCCACATCTTTGGATGAGCTCCGAACTTGCATTGTTACTGCCGTAGAGTCAGTGACAATGGACATGCTGGAGCGAGTATGGGAGGAATTCGACTATCGTGTCGACGTTGCTCGTGTAACTAGAGGAAGTCACATAGAGCATTTATGAGGTGAGAGACAAAATTTGGACAGTTTTTCTTTTGGTTGATGTATCACAAATCACTCTGTATTTGTAACATTAAAAAATATTCTCATTTGAAATCAGGTGAATCAGTTTGAATAGCCCTGTATATCTCCCTAAGGAGAAGTCAATAGCTTTGATATATATATATATATATATATATATATATATTATATATATATATATATATATTAACTGCAAACAACACACAGTATAATTAATGTAAAGAACGACGCTTGTGTAGAAGAGCGTTCCGTACAAGATGAGGAGGGAGAATGAACAAATGAAAAATGAGGTAGCACCCTGGAATCGAACCCGGGATGATCCGATTGCCGGTCAGATATGCTATCCACTACACCATGGGCCTCGATCAATCAGAAGTCGTAATTCTCCTACATACGAGCAGAAACCAATGCCCTGAGGGGGCACTTTCGCATGCCGTACATGTATACATTTTAACTGCAAACATGCTGTTTTTGCTCACATTTACTATTAATTCTATGTTCTGTCAAACTGATAAAGGCTTCAATTTTTTTATAGTGACGCCTAATAACCCAAATAAAACTAATATTAGTTATTCGGCCGAATAGTTTTGCACTAAATATTTGGTATTCGGTGAATTTTAGTATTCGGTGAATTTTAGTATTCAGTACATCCCTAATATTACTCGTATATATAATGTTACGCACAGACCATGCATGGAACGAGGAACTCTTGTGGGAAAATTAAATCCACTATAGTCTGAATAAATAGTAGTGACTGACAAATACTAAAGTTTTTCTTTTTCGTGATGGAAGCCCAACGTGAGCAACTGGTCATGACCACTCATTGACCAGGTCATAATTCAATTTTCCCAAAAGAGTTCCTTGTTCCATGCGCAGTCTGTGTAACAAAAGTTTCTGAGGTGACCATTCTGAGTTGTATATATATATATATATATATATATGAATAAAACCACGAAGGAAAGGAAACACAGAATGGTGCTCAAGCGCTTTCGTCTAATGACATCCTCAGGAACACTGAAGTACATAAAGGGTTACAGCCTATATATAGGTTACAAAAAAAAAAAAAAACTATACATACACATATACATATACATACCTTACAACCTTACAAAGGTTCCGCGCGATGATTTCTCATTTCGCGAAGGTCAAGCTTGTCGCCCATCCTCTCGAGTTGGCCTGGTGAAGTAGTGAGTTGGATTCTTGCGCTCTCCACCTCACATAGCCAGGTACGCCCGGCTCATCGGGGATTGTTCTGAGCCAGGCGTCTAGTCTTCTTTTGAAGATTTCCACTGCAACTCCCTTCGTGTTTCTTAGGTCTTTGGGCAACTGATTAAACAGTTTTGGTCCTCTCACTACAAAACTATTTTCTTTCAGGGTTAAGGATGTTCCCTGTCTCGCCTTCAATTTGGGAATACGACACAGTCTACCGCTTCTACTTTCCATCGTTGTTTGGGGAGTTATGGGATTCAGAGTAAGATTAGGGACTAGTTTCTCCATTATTTTCCAAGTGTAAATAATGGTGTATCTCTCTCTTCTCCTTTCCAGTGAATATAGGTCTAGTTCTCGTAACCTTTCCCAGTAATTTAGTTCTTTGCACCCATTGATCTTGGCTGTGAAGCTTCTTTGGATCCCCTCCAGCTGTCTAATGTCTTCTTTTTTATATGGGGAAGTTAGGACCGAGCAGTATTCTAATTTGGGTATGATCAGGGTTTTCAGTAGAGGAATCATTACATTCCTATCCCTTCGTTTAAAGGTTCTCAATATCTGACCCGTTATTCTCTTTGCTCTGTTTACTGCTATCTTATTTTGTGTTTCAAATTTCGCATCATCTGTCATTACAACCCCTAAATCTTTTGCTCTGGAATTTCTCTGAATTTCCTGTCCATTTGGGGTATAATATTCCATGCACTTTAGGTCTTCTCTTTTTCCGTACCGTAATAGCTGAAATTTCTCGGTGTTAAACTTCATATTGTTGTCTTCAGTCCACTTGTAGATTTTGTTTATGTCGGTTTGTAGAGATCCTATGTCTTCTGGGTTTCTTATTTTTCTACTGATCTTTGTGTCATCCGCAAAGGATGTTACTGTGCTGTCTCTGGTAACGTCCTCATCTATGTCAGTTAGCATGATTATGAAGAGTAGTGGAGCTAATACTGTTCCTTGTGGTACTGAGCTGAGGACCTCTGATTCTGATGAAGATACTCCTTGTACTGTAACGACTTGCCTCCGCTCACTAAGGAAATTATATATCCATTTCCCTACTTTTCCTGTTATTCCCATATATTTCAGTTTATGTATTATGATTCCGTGGTCACACTTGTCGAACGCTTTAGCAAAGTCTGTGTATAGTACATCATAGTTTTCATTACTTTCAAGTGAACCAATAATGTTGTTGTAGTGTTCCATTACTTGTGATAGGCATGATCTGCCTGATCGAAACCCGTGTTGGTCATCATTGAATTTTTTCTGAGTTTCCAAAAAGTCATAGATTTTCTGTCTAACTATTCTTTCAAATATTTTAGTGAGATGAGATGTAATATATGAGATATTATATTAGTGAGATGAGATATATATATATATATATATATATATATATATATATATAATACATATACACATATATACACACATACATATATATATATACAATAAACGGAGAGAAAAAATAAAAAAATAAAAAATTATTAAACATTAAAGGATTGTGGGAGGAGCATACAAATTTGTAAGGAAAAACTACCGATTTTTAGCACAAGATTAGCACAAGATCAAATTAATTGTTTCCAACCAATGTTATAGAAAAAAAAATAAAAAATAAAATTTATACTGGAAATCTGCCCGGGTTTTAGCACTTTGCCCTTCTTTAGGTTCGATGTATATAAAAATAAATTTAAAAAAAATACAAGTCATTTGAGTAGCATACAAGTTTACCAAAGATTTAGCGTTCTACCCTTCTTATCTAAATCTGTTTTGAAGGAATTCAAAACAACAGGATCGAGTTGAAAAAGACCTTTGCTTATGTTGAAGTTATTTGTGAGTTGGATAATGGCAGACTCAAGAATATTTCTATTAACAATGTTGCTAGAGTGAAATAAAGCTGAAGCATTATTCCAATCAATACAGTGGGATAACTCTGACAAATGGATAAAAAGGGCACTGGACGACTGTCCTGTTCTAACGGAATATTGATGCTGTTTTATACGTGTGTGCAAATCCTTTCCCGTCTGACCTATGTAAACGGAATCACATTGTTTACAACCAATTTTATAGATAATGCCTGAATTATTGGTAGGGCTATTTTTTACTATGATATTTTTCACAATATTGTTATATGAAAATGCAACATTAATATCCAAAAGTTTAAGTACATTAGCAATGCCTAAAAAGCCCGGGAAAAATGGAAGTACTAAAATATTTTTTGACAAAGTATGAGTGTTATTATTCACACGATAGAAAGTTCGTTTTGCCTTGTTGAGACAAGATTCCATAAAAGCAGATGGATAACATAGATCACTTCCAATACCGTTGATTTTTTCCAATTCAGCATCGATGTATTCCGGACTGGCGATCCTAAGGGCGCGGAGAAACATTGAAGAAAAAAAAAATGGCCTTCTTAGTGGGGGTGTCATGTCCCGAGTAAAAATGTACGTAGGACAAATTGTTTTTTTTTTTCCGATAGATACTAAACTTAAAACTTGGGCTTTCCCTATGTACACGCACATCCAAAAATGGGATTGAGTTGTCTTGTTCCACTTCTAAAGTAAACTTAATGGAGGGGACTCGATCATTTAACTGAAGGAGGAAGTTATCCAGGTCACGATTCATGGGCCAGATACACAAAATATCGTCGACGTACCGCAACGAAGGGATGCCGACCCCCAGGATTCTCGGAATGTAAGTAATTTCGAAAAACTCCATATAAATATTGGAGAGGAGGGGCGACAAGGGGTTGCCCATGGCCATCCCAAAAACTTGTTGATAATACTCGTTATTGAAAGTGAATTTACAGTCTTTGATGCAAAGCTTAATAAGAAGTTCCAAAACAATGTGTGAAGGTAGTGGCAGGTCATACTTATGTAATTCTCGGGAGAGAAAGTCAAGCATATCGTCAATCGGCACTTTTGTAAACAATGAACAAACGTCAAAACTGATCAATCTATCGTTGGTTTCAGTACGTGCATTATTCAATTTTTCAGTAAGATCCATGGAATTTTTTACATGTGAATCAGAGATAGTTCCGAGAATGGGGGACAGGACTTTGACAAGCCATTTGGAGAGTTTATAAGTAATAGAGCCCACCGAGCTAATTATAGGGCGCATAGGGTTGCCAGGTTTGTGGGTTTTAATAAGACCGTAAAGGTAGGGCAGAGAAGGTGAAGTGGACATGAAAAGCGGAATTAAGTCCTTGTGATCTTTGAGAATGCGTTTCAAGCCACTATTAAATGATTTGATGACGTTATCCTGCGGGTTCTTCCTAAGTTTGCTGTATGTGGCGGGGTCTTGGAGAAGCTCGTTCATCTTTCTGATGTAGTCCACTTTGTCCATAACTATGGTGTTAGCCTTGTCTGCTTTAGTAATATGGAGCTCCCCATCTTTTTTTAATTGTGAGAGGCTATTGCGGAAACGTTTAGGAAAGTTATCTTCGTAACTACTATTTGCCGCACTATAAACAAGGCCTTTAACTATGTTAAACAAATACTGAGGGAGATTACACTGTTTTTCAAAACAAGCGAGACTGTAACAAATTTGTAAAGCTGAAGGTTTTTTAACAATAAAAAAGGACATATCATATCCAAGGGCACTTTTTGCATCATCACTAATGTTTTTCGAAGAAAGGTTCAAAACACACTTTGAGCTTGCTTTTTTACTCCACTGACTATTTCGAATGAGACTTAATTTTTCGATCCAAAATGTTACGAAGTGAAGAAGTTCTCCGACGCAACTCGTTGTAAATTTCATCAAACAAAGGTTGGATCCACGGTTGGGGAATAACGGTCACAAAATTACGTTTGGCAATGCTTAAATTTTTGAAGGCGGACCACTCATTTTGTCTGGTAACTTCAATATGTTTCTTTAAAATTAATCTGCTGAAGTTGTTGAACGGATGGTCGTCACTTTGTCTGAGGCGAATCGGAAGGAGGGATTTGGGAAGAACTTGCTCCTCTAGACAATTAGTAAGAAACTTTCGTCGGATACGAATTGCCTGCCCCTTCATTAATGTAGAAGAAAACACGGACACAAACGGAGACAAGAGAGGGAACAGCAAGCCGAAGGAACGCGTGGTGTTCATTATATGAAAATTATTTCACGAAAGTAACACGTGAAAAATATTTATGATGAATAAAACCACGAAGGAAAGGAAACACAGAATGGTGCTCAAGCGCTTTCGTCTAATGACATCCTCTATTACTTATAAACTCTCCAAATGGCTTGTCAAAGTCCTGTCCCCCATTCTCGGAACTATCTCTGATTCACATGTAAAAAATTCCATGGATCTTACTGAAAAATTGAATAATGCACGTACTGAAACCAACGATAGATTGATCAGTTTTGACGTTTGTTCATTGTTTACAAAAGTGCCGATTGACGATATGCTTGACTTTCTCTCCCGAGAATTACATAAGTATGACCTGCCACTACCTTCACACATTGTTTTGGAACTTATTAAGCTTTGCATCAAAGACTGTAAATTCACTTTCAATAACGAGTATTACACTAGGCAACAAATTTCAACTTTTTTTTTGTTACAGACACGTGAACTACTGATTCCTACTAAAGCGCTGATGCTGATTTCAGATCTGATATCAAAATTTCTCTATCACGTCCAGATTTTGTGTAACCGAAAACCCCTATTTTTCATTTTTTTTCTCACCCGCTTCTATTACGAAAGCCGTCTAAGCTACTTTTCCGTGCCACGTTTTATGTTAAGCATACTTAAATAATTAGTGAACAGGGATGTCTTTCCTCCTTTATTCTGGCTTAAGACAGACAGCGGAATTCCGCTGGCGGAGTTACCACCCCTGCGCCCAACCATCCACCCAAAGCGCGTTAGTATTTTGTTGTTACTACTGAAAGGCAAATTCCTGTTCTTAAGTGAAACTTTGGTGTGTCCTCTTCCTTTGTCGCTTGTAGGATGACGAGCTCTCCTTCTGCAGGAACCAACAATAATCTCCCATCATATTTGGGTTGAAATTACCTTGGTATCTGTTTTCCATAACTGAGATCTGTTGGTGGAAGCGCTCACCATGCTCGTCACTTACAGCCCCAAGGTTGGCCGGGAAGAAGTCAAGATGAGAATGTAAAAAATGAATTTTCAAAGACATTCTGCATCCCATTATTTCATAAGATTTAAGCATGTTTTCTACGAGTTTACGGTGGTTTTCAGCTTTGTGGTTTCCAAGAAAATTTTTGACAACTTCAACGAAAGATGTCCATGCTCCTAGTTCATTCTCATTTAGGTTAGATGGAAACGATGAGTCGTGGATGACACTGCGGATCTGTGGTCCAGTGAAAACTCCAGCTTCTAGCTTAGCATCTGTCAATATTCCTTTGAATTTATCCTTTAAATATTGGAAACCACTACCTTGATGATCCATACCCTTCACGAAATTTTTCATAAGGCCAAGTTTAATGTGAAGTGGTGGAAGATGTACTTTCTGAGGGTCAATAAGTGCTGGGTGTTTCACATTGTATTTACCAACAACATGTTCAGTTCTAGATGGCCAATCATGTTTTTTGTAGTGGTTCTTGTCATCTCTGCTGTTCCATAGACACAAAAAGCACATATGCTTTGTGTAGCCCAACTGTAACCCAAGAAGTAATGATACAACTTTAAGGTCGCCACAAATATTCCATGTGTGGTCCTTATATTTGATGAGTCTTAGCAGCAGTTTCATCGATTCATAAGTCTCATTAAGGCCAGTGGCATGTGCTACAGGTATTGAAGGTTTTTCATTGCCGTTGTGCAGTAATACAGCTTTAAGGCTAGCTTTACTAGAGTCAATGAACAGTCTCCATTCTTTTGGATCATAGCGACAGCCAATCCCTTGCATCAGACCACTGATATCGTGGCAGAAACAAACGTTTTCTTCCTGTAAGTAAAATGATGAAAACTGCAAATGGCGATGGCGGAAATGGGAAACTTTGGTGTTTGGTTGGAGAAGATTAAATTCTTGAAGTCTTGAACCAAGCAACTCTGCCTTTTCTTTTGGTAATTCCAAATCGCGCACTAAGTCATTTAACTCCGCTTGACTTAACAAATGTGGGGAAATATTTGCATCTGGAACATATATGCCATCTTTCCCTGTTTCTATATCACTAGCAGAATCTTCAGATGAACTGCTGTCTGTTATCGTTGCTGGTGGAACTGGTGGTGGATTTGTTTCATCATGTGGTACTGGTTTCATTGCTGATTCGCAGTTTGGGTACGTGATCTTTGATTTGTTTTTCTTTGTGAAACCAGCAATCTTTGTCAAACAAAAATAACAATCATTGAAGTGATTTTTCGGCTCACGCCAAACCATGGGGACTGAGAACGGCATAGCTTTTCTTTTACCATTCATCCAAGCTATTAACATTGCATTGCACTGTGCACAGCAAATATGTGGTGCCCAGTCCCTCTGTTGGTCTCCTAACTTACAGTCAAAATAACACTTGTAGGCAAGTTTAATCTTTGTTGTTATGTTTCTACGTTGTGGCTTAGGTGTATATTGTCCACAGACAAAGCAGAAGTTGTCTGGGTGATTTACACAAGCACGTCTATTTGATGCCATTTTGAATTACCATACAATATCTGAAAAAACGTAGAAAGTAATTATTACGATGTGCAAAATAAAAAGAAATACACACCGTAGTACAAAACAAATGCTATAAAAACACACAAGTCACCACAACCTGTCACTTGCTCATCAGCAGAGAGCTTCAACAACCGTTCTGCTTGACTGTCACGTAGCGACTGACCGTTGGGCCGTTGCCCGTTACTATGCTCTTGACTCAGTGTTGCCAACTCGGGATAAATTTTATTTATCAAAATTGTTCGAATTTGTATATAGTTGGCAAAAAAAATTGCTTTAACCTTGAAAAGCAAGTTTCATATTACTGGCATTAAGCCGATTAAAACCAAAATCTGGACGTGGTAGAAAATTTTACTAAAAGTGATTTGCATTTTACACAAAATCTAGACGTGATAGAAAAAATCTAATTATAGATTTGAAATCAGCATACCGAAATTAGCTAGGAGCACCTATTTGGTCTTCTGTAACAAAATCTTTGTTGCCTAGTGAATTATCAACAAGTTTTTGGGATGGCCATGGGCAACCCCTTGTCGCCCCTCCTCTCCAATATTTATATGGAGTTTTTCGAAATTACTTACATTCCGAGAATCCTGGGGTTGGCATCCCTTGGTTGCGGTACGTCGACGATATTTTGTGTATCTGGCCCATGAATCGTGACCTGGATAACTTCCTCCTTCAGTTAAATGATCAAGTCCCCTCCATTAAGTTTACTTTAGAAGTGGAACAAGACAACTCAATCCCATTTTTGGATGTGCGTGTACATAGGGAAAGCCCAGGTTTTAAGTTTAGTATCTATCGGAAAAAAAAAACAATTTGTCCTACGTACATTTTACTCGGGACATGACACCCCCACTAAGAAGGCCATTTTTTTTTCTCAATGTTTCTCCGCGCCCTTAGGATCGCCAGTCCGGAATACATCGATGCCGAATTGGAAAAAATCAACGGTATTGGAAGTGATCTGTGTTATCCATCTGCGTTTATGGAATCTTGTCTCAACAAGGCAAAACGAACTTTCTATCGTGTGAATAATAACACTCATACTTTGTCAAAAAATATTTTAGTACTTCCATTTTTCCCGGGCTTTTTAGGCATTGCTAATGTACTTAAACTTTTGGATATTAATGTAGTATTTTCATATAACAATATTGTGAAAAATATCATAGTAAAAAATAGCCCTACCAATAATTCAGGCATTATCTATAAAATTGGTTGTAAACAATGTGATTCCTTTTACATAGGTCAGACGGGAAAGGATTTGCACACACGTATAAAACAGCATCAATATTCCGTTAGAACAGGACAGTTGTCCAGTGCCCTTTTGTCCATTTGTCAGAGTTATCCCACTGTATTGATTGGAATAATGCTTCAGTTTTATTTCACTCTAGCAACATTGTTAATAGAAATATTCTTGAGTCTGCCATTATCCAACTTTCAAATAACTTCAACATAAGCAAAGGTCTTTTTCAACTCGATCCTGTTGTTTTGAATTCCTTCAAAACAGATTTAGATAAGAAGGGTAGAACGCTAAATCTTTGGTAAACTTGTATGCTACTATAACTTTATTTTTTTTATTTATTTTTATATACATCGAAACCAAAAAAGGCAAAGTGTAAAACCCGGGCAGATTTCCAGTATAAATTTGTATTTTTTTTTTTTTTCTATAACATTGGTTGGAAACAATTAATTTGATCTTGTGCTAATCTTGTGCTAAAAATCGGTAGTTTTTCCTTACAAATTTGTATGCTCCTCCCACAATCCTTTCAAGTTTAATAATTTTTTATTTTTTTATTTTTTCTCTCTCCGTTTATTGTATATATATATGTATGTGTGATATATGTGTGTGTATATATATATATATATATATATATATATATTTTATATATATATATATATATATAATTTTATATATGTATATATGTGTATATAGTTTTTTTTTTTTTTTTTTGTAACCTATATATAGGCTGTAACCCTTTATGTACTTCAGTGTTCCTGAGGATGTCATTAGACAAAAGCGCTTGAGCACCATTCTGTGTTTCCTTTCCTTCTTGGTTTTATTCATCATAAGTATTTTTCACGTGATACTTTCGTGAAATAATTTTCATATATATATATATATATATATATATATATATATATATATATATATATATATATATATATATATATATATATTAGGGTGAGCCACACCTATATGGTAAAAAATTAAAATGCACAAATAAGAGCTCCTAATGCATTTTGTCATTCCTTATATATGGAAAAAGACCTCAGACCGGATTTTGAGCTAAATCCATTAATATTTAAGGGTGGAGCAAGTTGAAGAAATTTGCCACTCCGAACTGTACAGTATAATGATACTAAGGCTTCGAGTTGTGCCACCTCTAAATATGCACGAATCGATCCAGTTCTTTTATTTCCAACATCGTTAGTGGTTGTGGAATATGGGCAAATGTCATGAGATATATATTTTTCATTTTCACTTTTTTTGGACCACCCTAACATACCTTTGAACCTTTCAAAGGTTCCGTGCGATGATTCCTCATTTCACGAAGGTCAAGTTCGTCGCCCCTCCTCTCGAGTTGGTCTGGTGAAGTAGTGAGTTGGTTTCTTGCACTCTCCACCTCATAGTCAGGTACGCCCGGCTCATCGGGGATTGTTCTGAGCCAGGCGTCTATTCTTTGTAAGATGTTCACTGCAACACCATTCGTGTTCCTTAGGTTTCTGGGCAGCTGATATAGCCTATATATATATATATATATATTTATGACTACGTCGTAGCCATATCACCACACCGCTTTTCATAGATCGTCAAAGTTAGGCGTCATCGGGTCTGGGTTGTATTTGGATGGGTGACCGTCCTCCGCATCCAGATGATGTAGCTATTCGGATCCCATTTAAGAATGTATGTCCCCTTTGTCACGTGGCTTTTGCTATTACAAAAGTTAAACTACCCCAAAATCGTCATTACACAATTATCGGCATGAAACAGTTGTGGTAGAGAACTTTTAACAACTGTTCAGTTATTGATAGAATATGATACAGTATTTTTGTAAATAACAACATTATAAAAAAAATGATAAAACCCTTGCAGTATTCACTATATTTCTTCACTGGTTCCCCATCACCTCAATCCCCCCCCTGTCACCTCAATCCCCCCCCGTCACCTCAATCCCCCCCCCCCCGTCACCTCAACCCCCATAAATTGAACTAGCATAGATTTATGTTTAAACATAAATAAATCAGGATATATTAGCACTCTTCTGTACTGGATGTAACCGGTTAGGTTAATTGAATACCCGGTTAGGTTAATTGAATGTCCAGTTAGGTCAACTGTACAGTCTAGGGTGGATCGATTTTACATTTTTTTCGATTTCCATATTCTAATAGAGACAAAAACTTGCGCATGCATGAGAAAATAGCCTCTGCAAAATCTTAGCTTAATAGGTAATCATCTTCTGCCCCCAGCAGAGCGATGAAAATCATATTTTAGTAGTCAAAAACGTATTTTTCTTATAATTTTTAAAATATTTCAATATGCATCAAAATTATTCCTAATAATTATAAAGTCGATGAAAAAGACCTCATATGATCGTTTTTCCAAGCGCGTTGTCCTACGTTAATATCTTTTTCCCCCGGCAACAACGTCAAATGTTGAAAAAATAGGTAATTTATATACATATTTTCAGATCGGCTCTTTGTCTTAAATAATGCATTTATATATTTCCCATAGCATTTATATCGTTGCTTAGGCATGAAGTAACACACACGCAAAATTTTATGACTCTAGAGTAATATCTTCTGTCCCCGAGAAAAGTCTAAATGTGGATTATAATTACGTTAATGCGATGTTATAAGTACGATAAGTACTAAGTACAGCTCCTCGCTTGCTAATTTTATAAAATTAGCAACCCAGAACTCACCACGAGGAGGTGGCTGTACGTCGAGTTCCACCCTATCCAGCCCCAACCACCCTTCCTTTGGCTGCATGTCGATTTACATACGGTAATCTTTCTTAGAATCAAATCGTGGAATTTTTGTTCTGGAGTGAAGACGGGAGCGGATGAATCCGTCCCTCTCTTCTATTCCACTTACACTGGCAGAGGCTTCGGTTACTAATTTGATGAGTCTCTCGACCGCTTGAGTATGACAAGGGAATAGTGGGATCAGTCCATCAGGCTGGTCTCCAATGTTCCCTCTAATTTTTTTTAGTCCGTGTGCGCAAGAAATTTTCGTCGTGCATACATTTATATTCATGGTGAAAAATTGTGCAAACTTTTCTGAGCGCTATTATCTTCAAAATGAAATATATATAAATATTAAATACTTAATAAATATTATTTCCATAAGGTGAGAGCTCGATCATTACTGTACTATTAAATGGATATTAAAAAACTGTTTACGATATTATATATTCTTAAAAAGGAAAACATTTTATCCATTCTAAAAAATATGAATAAAATAAAAAATAGTAAAATAAAATTCAACAAAATAGAGAAATAAAATAAAAATAACATTAATTGAAAATGACTATTTTAGTTATCATTTCTCGAAACAATTTTTAGCATTTAACAATTTAAAATAGACTATCAACATTAATACAGGATTTTATTCATTCACAAAATAGAAATAAAATAAAAAATAATTTTATTTTTTATGAATTATGAGATAATTACTATTCGTTTTTATGCAAAAATAAGAAAGAGAAGGTTTATATTCAATGCGTTAATGTATAAAAGGAAAAAATGCAAATACATAGAGTAAAAAGAATCCGTATTACGTAATTGCGCGGACGTCGGCGAAGTCGGTCGGAAGGGGTTAATACTTAAAAGAGCGACGAGAGAGTATGTTGATGCAAATGGTCAAACCTTTTGTGACGGTATATTTTTTAAATTACTTCATTTACTGTCGTGACTCATGATACGCTTGAGCCTGTGCGCATTTTATTTTGCTGTGTGCGCGGGTTTCACAACGCGTGTGCGCGCGCACACGCGCACACCTTAGAGGGAACATTGCTGGTCTCCCGTCTCAACGAACTCTTTTATTCGGGTATCAGGTATTGTTTTTGTAACGGGGGGGTTCGGTCACCTCAGCGAAGGCTCGAATTTCCCCCGCTGGTGATTGTTTTGATCGTGCTTTTAATATTCTTCTCCATCCAAATTCTCTTATGTGTTGCTCATCGGCATGTAGCATGGAGATCAAAATATTTTCTGGGTGAGCAAAGAAAGAATTTCTACGGAGGACTTTGTTGGCGATTGTCTTAGATCTTTGAGGCATGGTCTGAGAGAGACGCATCATTTCGAAAAAATGTTTTGCGCCCTCAGTGAAACTGGAGTTTTTCTTTATCTTAAACCAAATTGGTGCGTAAACTGTTATAATGAATCGCACAATTTCGTTGAAGGTGCTGGAGGGTTCACTGGTTGAAACATAGAGGCGCAGAAATCTATTTTCTGTTGTCAGCCACCTGGAATGCGCCATCTTACCTGGATTTCGAGCCGCGAGAGCTGAAGAGCAGCTACCACTCGACACTGCTCTGTAGATGCCTAACAAATATTTTTGGTCAGTGCTCAACTCGGCATCATCTATGTCAATGTCGGGAGATGGAATGGCATCGAATTCTGTAATTGGAAGTTTTTCGCAGTCGTTCAGTTGTTTTCCAACTGGTCCAGTAAAGCCCATTGGCCCAGTTGTTTTGCCGTCCAAGTCTTGAATGAGGTGTCGCTGTGATAATTCATTACCGTGTAATAGGCATATGATCCACTGAACTGGCCTTTGTAGTTTCATTTCAATCATACGAATGGCTCCACCCTTTCGACCCGTGTTCACTGCGGTACCATCACAGCCGATAGCCACAATGTCGTCCGTGCTAATATTGTTAGTCTCTAGAAAGTTGATGATACCTGATGTTATTGCAGTGGCAGAACCTGATGCAGGAGTGAAATGCCCCATGTACTGGGATTCTGGTTCTTGAACTAAAACTATATGCTCTTCTACCACAGTCCTTCTATGCTTCACATTGTCTATTTCTTCTTGTGTCATTGTTTTATCTTTACGTCCGTCAAAGAAAATGCCCTGTAATGGTAGCGTGATCTTGTCATCTTGCTGATGCTCAGAACGAACTCTTTTTCTGGCTCTTCTTATCTTATTTTGATCAATCACTGAACTGACATCATCTTCTCGTATCCAGCCAACATCCTCTAACAACGAAGAAGCAATAAATGAAGCAGCTCTGTCTGAGACGCCCGTACGATCACAAGCTTCAGCAAGTACCTGGAGTTTCATTCGTGTTTTTTCCTTCATGTCATGTTTATCTCTCGGTGTTAGTTCATACGATGACGATGATTCTATAGATGTATCCTCGGTTTCACTAGAGGCTGACGAAGAAGGTTGTTCTTGAGAAGTTTCTTGTCGTTTACTAGTCGACGGCTCTTGATGTTCTGCTATTCCTTCTTGTTTCAATATCGCCAATCTTCTTGCAAGAGTCATCTCGTTTTTATGTGTTGTTTCAACATCCAAAGTTCCTATTGCCATTTTGCGATCACTTCTTTGGTCGAGTAAAAACTGTTGCTCTTTCAGTGGTACTCGTCGTTCACGAGGGCAGCTGCATTTTGTCAAATCAGGGCATTTACAAGCCGATATGTCAAATAAGGTGGTCTTAGTTGATTTCTTGAAGGCCTCAAGATTTTTCTGTAACGATTCGTTCTTCTTTTTCGCGTTCAGTGATTTGATGATGTTAGCCATTTTATCACGATAACTTTTCAACATTTGATTTATCCGTGCTGTCGAAACTGTTGGAATGGAAGCTAATTTCCACAAGTATTCCAGTCTCTCCGTGACCACAGCGGCGATGTCTTTGAATGGAGGTTCCTTCTTTGATGATCTCAACTCAGTTCTCACATGATGGTAGTATTGCATCACATCTTCACATGTGGGAAAACATCGCAAATTCAAATCTTTCCCAGCACCAAATATTGGACACGTAACCGATCTTCTAGTTGTAGCGGTAGCCATCCTGTAAATATTAAAGAATAATGTATTGTTCTGTTACGCAATAAAATCTAAAAAAACAGAGTTATGAGAAAAACAAACAAGGATATGAGCAGAGAGATTGAGCACACTGAGGACTCTGAATGAGGAGCCACACACACACACACACACACACACACACACACACACACTGAGGACTCGAGGAGCCAGCTGCAAAATACACACCTGCCTTCGACGCTGTCAAAAGGCAACTGAGGGAACTGCGTAGTGCGTACTGGCGCGTCAGTGGCAGCTGCTGCTGGCAGCACTCACCAGAGATGACCTTTAAACCCTAGCCTAGAGTCATAAAATTTTGCGTGTGTGTTATTTCATGCCTAAGCAACGATATAAATGCTATGGGAAATATATAAATGCATTATTTAAGACAAAGAGCCGATCTGAAAATATGTATATAAATTACCTATTTTTTCAACATTTGACGTTGTTGCCGGGGGCAAAAGATATTAACGTAGGACAACGCGCTTGGAAAAACGATCATATGAGGTCTTTTTCATCGACTTTATAGTTATTAGGAATAATTTTGATGCATATTGAAATATTTTAAAAATTATAAGAAAAATACGTTTTTGACTACTAAAATATGATTTTCATCGCTCTGCCGGGGGCCAGAAGATGATTACCTATTAAGCTAAGATTTTCCAGAGGCTATTTTCTCATGCATGCGCAAGTTTTTGTCCCTATTAGAATATGGAAATCGAAAAAAACGTAAAATCGATCCACCCTACTGTACACCCTTGACGATTGGTTAGGTTAAGTCGTGATATTTTTCTTAGTCGAAGTGACTTCAGGATCAAAGAAAATATCACAACTTAACCTAACCAATCGTCAAGGGTATACAGATGACCTAACCAGATATTCAATTCACCTAACTAGGATTAACTGTTTACAGCCTGTTGATAACTTATGACTACGAATAGTGGTGACTATAATATATAAAATAATTTGAAATTTTTTAAAGTATTGACGCTTAATGTTATTTGGAAGCTTGTTCCATTTATCCATCACTCTATTCCCAAACCAATGCCTCCCTATTTCTTTTTAAACCGACCAATGCTAGACGCTTTTTCACTCCCCCTTTACAAATTGAATTTTCATAATTTTGCTGTTCAGATTTCAGAATCATTTGAGGGGTTGAGTTGACGAGGTGGGGTTAGGTTGACTGTTCAGTTACTGAAATGAATATTATCACTAACATAAACTTTATGTAAATTAATTAAACCCATAAAGAATGAGAGATTAGTTAAAAATCTGAATTACAATAAAAATAACCTGAAAATAAAACCAACGGATGTTTTTCGAGTTTAGCGTCGGAAACTGTAGATTCATTTTCAATGTTTGAGTTTAGCGTCGGAAACTGTAGATTCATTTTCAATGTTTGAGTTTAGCGTCGGAAACTAAAAATGTGAAAAGCAGGAGTTTATTTAAGAAAATATTTATATATCATTAGAAAACCTGAATGGAGCACACAATTGCTTAATAAGTTTAATGAGAAACAAATAAACCAATACAAAGAACACACGCAGCAATTCTAATTAGTCAACAAGACGCAATGATGATGGATGTTCTATCACGGGGTCGTCCGCCAGCCATTTTAATTGAAATTCTAAAATATAAATAGTTAAAGAAATTAGAATAAAAATACTTTGTCTTAAATACATTAAAATTTAAAATACAAAATTAAAGAAAATAAAAATAGTTTTCGACGCTAAACTAAAAAATATCCAAAAATTATAATTATTAATTATAATAATTAGAATTATTAAAATTGTAATTCTTATTATTGTAATTATAATAATTAACAGACTGCAAAATTGATAGCTCTACTTGTAAACGTCTTCCTTTAATTGATCCACGATTTGGTTGGTTTATTACGAGGCCTCGAAATGTTTGTGCTTATTGATCTCTCGATTTCAATTGGCGAATCAAAGAACCAACACATATATATATATATATATATATATATATATATATATATATATATATTAAAAAGTAATATCCAGATTCGTTGTTCCCCTAAACGGAGGGGGCTGGACGCAGGGTTGGCAAAAACCAAGCAAAAAACCCAACTACCCAGCAAAAAACCAGTTTGGTTTTTGCTAGGTTTTTGCCAATCCTGTCTGGACGTGAATTTGGAGGGGTCATTTAAGTTCGGGCAATCACAGGGTAGATGGTCAGCCCAACTATAATTGCGGCGGTGTGAATTAAACTCTGGCCCTCTAAGTCAAAGTCCAATCAATCTGTGGCCAACTTAGCTAGCCACAAGACTTCCACAACCCGAATAAAGGAGCAAACTATACTTGACAAAGAATAATTCTGCAATAGAATACGCTGATAAGGCAAGGGTACTGTCAGAGATCCCCCCCCCCCGGAATATCGCGGTCCACGTTATCTATTGTTAAAGCTCTTGCAGGAAAATAGGTTTGGTTCCGAAGACCCCTCAAAATATACGACTTTGACCTAAAATAGAGGGCGTGTATGAAGTAACTCAAGTGAAGAGGCAAATCCGATTTTAACCGATTTAAACTAGTTTCAACTTTTTTTTTAACTCGTAAAAACATTTTCAACACCTCTTATAAACCTTATTATCGAAAATACAGTTGTTGTAAAGTCTGTGTAACAAATATTACTTGTCCATGTTCATTCGCCTTAATGTAATTCAAATCAGATTTCTCTTCAATCGTTACTTTATACACACCCTGTATTAAAATAATAATAATAATAATAATAATAATGCATATTGATCGGTATACGAAATGTAATAATAAACGCAGTTAACATGTAAATAAAAAGAGAAGAATAAAAAATATATTCACCATTCACGGCTCCTAGGCACACCGTGTAGGTTGCTCTCGGCCCTCGCCTGCCCGCCGTTGCTGGGCGCCTGCTTGAATTCTCCCCATTTTGCTTTTATAAAAAAAGCTACCGCGTTATTCGTGTCGGCCAGCGTAATAAAAATCCTGTAGTTTTTGCAGTCTTATTCGGGCACTGAATTATCAAACGCCCCGTTATCAGCGTATTCTAATGTACTTAAAGATGAAGCCATTACTAAACTTGTTCACAAAAATGAGAACTTTTTTAATCCACAAAAGTTTTTTAATCTCTCACTCAGACATATTGAGAGTAATGTTTAAGTGTAATTAACGTAAAATTTTCTTTTTTTTGCCGTTTTAACTTCAGGAACAGGAACAGTCGCTGTCTCTTTAACGGACGTTAACGACAACTCTCCCCGATTCGCCCGTCGTGAATGGCAAGTCGTCATTAACGAAACGGAAAGAACGATTCAACCCGATAACTCGACACTCTTTGAGGTTACCGTCAACGATTTGGATACGTCAAACAACTTCCTGTTTAGGGTAAGATCCCGACACATTTCAAACAAATTTTCCTTTAATTTTCCCGGATTTTTTTTTTTCAATTTGTATTGAAATGACGATCAGTGAAATTTAGTTGAACGTCCTTCACTTCTCAAAGTAAAAGAGGATTGTAGTTACCCCAAAGTTAATTAATTCGAAATGTAATTAGGTTTGTTATAACAATTATATATATACAGGGGTTGGACAGAATAATGGAAACACGCATTTTCGGTGCTGTATTTTCTCATATCATTAATGGCGTTATGTACTTTATTCAATTAATATGTAACTGCATATAATATTGAGAACATCTTCTATTTTAATATGTTTATATTGTTTTTTCATGTTCTTTTAAAATAAATAAAAATATAGCGCTTGGAAAAGATCTTACTGCCTGTGAAAGGGGCATGATAGTAGGAGCCCGTTTGGTTGGTGTTTCAGTAATAAAAGTCGCATAATTGCTCCTGTATATCAAGGAACAGTCCTCAAGGTTGAATACATGCAAAACTAGTAAAAAGAACATCAAATAAGGAATATGGTGAGCGTAAAGCAACACTGACAGAATGCGACAGAAGAACCTTATATGATAATTGAGCTGTGAAGAATCAATCAAAGACTGTTGCATCAAAACGTTTTTGTTCAAAATTTAACAATAGTCCGCAAAGACCAGTGTCAGTCATAACTATGTTATGGGAAGTGTAGTAAAGCCTATTTTAACACCAAAGTTCTAATGAATTTGGAGTTGGGGAAAATAATGGGAACAATTCTGTGCTTATGTGGTGTAGTGTTTTTTAATTTCTTTCCATGTATTCATAACTATGAGACTGTTCCTCAAGGTGCAGGGACAATCACGCAACTTTTAATATTGAGACACCAACCAAACGGTGCTCCTACTATCATGCCCCTTTCACAGTCAGTAACATTTCTTTCTAGCGCCATATTTTTATTTATTCTACAAGAACATGAAAACTAATATAAACATATTAAAACAGAAGATATTCTCAATATTATATACAGTTACAAATTAATTTAATAAAGTACATAATGCCATTAATGCGCCTCGGTGGTGTAGTGGTTATCGTCGCTGACTACGAATCCATCGGCCCCGGGTTCGAGACCCGACGGCAGCCGGTGCGCAGCAAAACCCAGCTGTTCATCCTTCCACACAATAAAGAAAGTGGTTGGTAGATAAATGGGTACCCTAGGTGGCCTAGTGGTTAAGACGCAGGGCTGTTGATGGGGCGTGGTTCGGATTCCGTTAAACTGTAGGTCTAAGGTGAAAAGCATGACCTTCGTCAGAATGAACAATTCGGGCGGAAGCTAACCAAAGGTTGGCAAAGGATACCAGAAAATATAGCATCGAAAATGTGAGTGTTTCCATTATTCTGTCCAACTCATATTATATATATATATATATATATATATATATATATATGTATATATATATATATATGACATGGGGCGATTACATGGGCAATGTAATCGATTACGATTAATGTCAGTCATGATTACGATTACAAAAATGTGTAATGTAATCGATTACAATCGTGATTACTGTTTAAATAATTCTGTATACTATTTTGATTTCCCAGTAATAGAGATATATTACACATTAATGCCGAAAACCATTGTAAGTGTGAAAATTGAGCGATATTTCATGTGTGATGTGGTCACTATATTTTTCTCAAGGTTGTATTTCTAAGCATTCCTTTATAAGTTCCGTAGAAACTTTTATATTGGTCCTGCTGTCTGCTGTAGATAGACAAGCATACTTGCACAATTTCAGTACTGTGACACTTTGTTTGCCTAAGTAATTCTTAAAAGACTTTACCAATAAAGTAGTTCATAATTTATGAACACATTTAATTTAATAATAATAATTTATTAAAGATAAAAATACAAATTACTTTTCAATTATAATATTATAATAATATAATAATTATTATAATATATGCTTAAGTTGTTACATTTTAGTCTAGTGCACAGTTACGATTATGAGTCGCTTCTTTAGAACCTCCGACTTGAGGTTCTTATTGCATTTGATGAAGATAAGATCTTGACATGTTCTGTCACCAAGACGACACCTGTCAGGTCTGAAGACTCGGCTGGCCAGCAACACTGAAGATTCTTTCAACTGATACTGAAGTGGCTAGCGCCATAAGGTACTTCATGGCCAGTTGTGAAAGCACAGGCTTAGATATCCTGTTGAGGTCCCAGAACTTTGGTATATCTGTTTCTTCAAGAAGGCAGGGATCAGCCAAGTAGCTTGTGATTTCTTCAGGAATAGTATATTGTGGACGAGGTCCAGTTGTTGGGGCTATCGTGAAACTAAAGAGCTTTCTCTGCTTCTTTTGGGGTGACCTGGATGCTGACTCAGCAGGGGTTGTCATATTAGAAGCTGGAGTCATAGAAGCAGCAGCTTTTGTAAAGGCAGCACGTTGATCAACCACTTCACCTTCCTTACACCAAGCCAGTTTGAAACGAACATCAAGAGTAGCTGCCATCTTGTACAAGGACTTCTCTTCGTAGACCGAAAGACTCCTTTCTAGGGACTGTTTGGGAGCAGTAACAAGTTTGCTGTTCACCCTCGAGTTCATATCGATATCGGCCATCTACATTTTTAAACCACGGATGCAAGGAATGACAACACTGGAGGTGACAACTTTGTCACCCTGGATCATGTCTGTTACTTCAAAAGAGGCAAGGATGTCAGAGATCATGTAGACAGTTCCTCTCGTAGTGGGTAAATTTGTACAGTGTGTCGAACTGATCAAGTTTCTCTTGGGGTATTTGGAGTACAGATCGTATCATTTTGACTTCGGAGTTCCATCTTGTGGCATTCGCAGTCTGCACTCTCCGGAAGTCCTGAAGAACTTCAGTGGCATGTGTTGACTTGCGAATATGTGAGATAGTGGCTGAAGCTTTGGCGATCACAGTACGAAGGGAATTAATCTCCTTCATACCATCCTTCACAACAAGCTGCAAAGTGTGTGCAAAGTAGCTATCATGCTGTGGCAGAAACACGAACATATCGTTGTCAGTAGCTGAGATAACTGGCTCCATCACATTCAGAATCAGATTCAGGATCAAAAGCTGGCACAGAGCTGTTGCTTTGTCTGTTACAATGTGGGATGTGGGGTAGGTGTATGACGGGAGGGGGTGGGTGGAACGGCAGGTGTGTTGAGCCTGTGATCAAATTGTACATTGTGCTTAACACAACGTGAGGGTTGCCGAATACAATTGTGTGACATTTCGATATTAAATATAATGGGAATAGACAAATGTAATCATGAAAGTAATTATGATTATAATTACATTTTTAGTGTAATCGATTACGATTACAACGCAAAATAAAAGAATGTAATCGATTACACTGGTATGCATATGAAATTTTTTTGTCTGCTGTGAGGGTTTTTTTCAACTCATATTATATAATTCGACCATGCTGAATTCGAAAATGACATTGGTTTTCCTCAATCAGGTCAGGTTTTTTCTCTATTGGCCATTTATTATAAGTCCAATTTTATCCCCAAATTTATTGATTTTTTTAGCTTAAACACTGTAGATACGAATAATATTATATGAACACTCGTGAAAAATGAAAACATTGTGTGAATAAATACTTTTATTCATACAATGAATATGGAAAAAAGTTTATTGAGGAAGGAATGAAGTTTTTTTGGCTTCCCGTCTGTGTTTTTCTTCGGGCACGTCTCGCTTCAAACACCAGCAATAGTCCGCCAGCATATTGATATCCCAGTTTCCCTGGTACCTCTCTTCCATTATTTTGAGATCTTGGTGAAATCGTTCACCCTGTTCCTCACTATAATCCCCGCAATTTTCAGGAAAATAGTCCAAGTGGGACCACAAAAAGTGCATTTTTATGGACATGCGCGACCCATGAGCTTTGAAAGCTTCCATCAAGTTTTCGACAACGGACTCGTATTCTGGACTTCTACGCTTGCCAAGAAAATCAGTGACAACTGATTTGAATGCCTGCCAGGCATTCTTCTCAGTTGGAGTCATTGCGTTTTCGAACTGAGTATCCTTGATCAAAGTTCGAATTTGAGGACCATCAAAAACCCCAGCATTTAGTTTAGCATCAGATATATGAGGAAATTTACTCTCGAGATATCGGAATGCTGAACCCTCCCTATTCATTGATTTGATGAAATTTTTCATCAAGCCCAGCTTAATATGAAGTGGTGGGAGCAAAATGTTTGTTGGTGGTACAAGGGGCACTGAAACGACATTATGCGACCCAGGTTCAAAATTCTCTCTGGATGCCCATTCACGCTGTGCATAGTGCTTCTCATCCGCTCGGCTATCCCATTTGCAGAGGAAACATGGGTATTTCGTGTATCCCCCTTGCATTCCCAATACAAATGCCACAATCTGAAAAAAAATGAAAATATTTAAAGAATTTAGAGAATTTGTTCTATCATATAAAAAAATCTATGCATTGGACTGTATCACTTCTGTGGGGAAGTTAAGTGTTCTTATACGCTCTCAAATAACCTTTGGAAAAAACAACATAGTCAATAGCAATAGTTTACTTATGATATTAGTATTACCTTCAAATCTCCACAGATCCTCCAGTTATGTTGGTCGTATACGAGAGCATCCAGTAAAATTTTCATGTTATCGTAGCTCTCAGTAAGTTGTACGGAATGTGCTACAGGGACTGATGCAACCCTATTCCCAATGTTGAGAAGTACTGCTTTCAAACTTCGTTTAGACGAGTCTATAAATAGCCTCCATTCTGATGCGTTATATGGCAGGCCCAAGGATTCGATTAGCCCCTCAACATTGTAGCAGTACACTAAGGAAGAGGTATTTTCGTGCACTGCAAAAAACTTGCGGAATTCTTCCTCTCGTTTCCTATACCAGGAGAATGTTGTTCCCAGAGCCAGCAAGTTGTCCTCTTGAAGTCGTGAGCCCAAGATCTCGGCAGCTAATTTGGAAAGTCCTAAATCCCTGGTAAGATCATTAAGTTTGGCCTGGTTGAGAGGCCTCGGCTCATTTGAAGCGGTATTTTGAGGTATATACGACTGGGACTGGTCATTGGCATTGGTCATTGATTCATCATCAGAATCATCGAAGTCCAGGGTTTGAGGTGGGTCGGGTATTGGAATTCCATGACCATGGGGTACAGGTCTCATAGCAGAAGGAATGTCAGGGTATACAACAATGTGTTTATTCTTCTTGTTAACTCCTGAAAATAGAAACACAGAAACATGGATATAAAACTTGCATATGAAATAGAAGAAGCATTCATACAGTGGCGGCTCGTGAGGGAAGGCTGCGGTCTGTAAGATATGAAATAGGTCGATGGAGTCCGTATATTTTCTTTCTTTTTCATTCATATTGTCCCTTCGGGGACAATATGAATGAAAAAGAAAGAAAATATACAATCATTGTATATGTAAATGTAACTTGTATAACAATATGTATGTGTAAATGTATTTTCTATAACTATGTATATGTAAATGTATCCCCCTCCCCGCGGGCTCCTGCCTCCATGTGGCGAGGGGGGTCAGCCACGGCTGGGGGCCCTGCCGGGTCCCCCGCCCGGTTGCGAAGTAGACTTTTAGCATACCCTGCTATCATACAGCCCCCTCTTCCCTGTCTTCGCCTCTTTCTCCTCTTCCTTGCACCCTCTGTTTCTTCTGCTTTCTCTGTCCGACACTTCGCGCGCCCCGTGGACTGCCGGGGCTGGTTGCTGGGGGTCTCGCCCCAATGGCCAGGGCCGGACTAGTTGGCTGGTAGGTGTGCCCGGGCCTGGGACCCTGGGGGGCCTTGGTCTTTGCTGCCGGCGGGGGAGAACTTTCGACGCTGCAAGGGCCCCTTTTGAAACGGGGGTACCTCCATGGGACGAGGCACCCATCCCCCGCCGGCATGCGCTTGGTCCCCTTGGGCCCCAGGTAATCGGTTCCCCGCGGCCCCGGGCGCGAAACAAAAATAAAAAATTTTATGGAAACATTTACAAATCTCATGGACCTTGTTGACGACCCGGCTTGTGAATCTGACCTCCCTCTGACTACCTCTTTGGACCCTGGGTCTGGTAAGGGCAGTCGGCAGCCCTCGCCCACCCCGTCTGCTCTTCTAGCCGACACCACCTTTCCCTCTCCCTCTCTTCCCCAGGCTCGTGGCGCCGCTGCCCGACCCCCGCCAGTGGCGGATGGACCTGCAGTGGACCCCCCGACCCCTGGATCCCCCCATATTCCTCGTCCCGATAGGGACCCACCTGCTTTCTCGCCCTAAGGTGGGACCGGTCGCCTCCCACTCCGGTCGGGCCTCATCGCCCCCGGCCTCCTCGGCCCCTGGGGGACGTGGGACCCGACGTCGCCGTCCGCCTTTCTCGTCTTCCCGTCACCTCGAAGTACCGGTGGTATTTGGCCCAACGGCTTCGCTCGGCCTTAGGACGGTGGACAAGTTCCTCGTCCTCCGCCCCTCCTCCTCCAAGCCTCTCCCCACTAACCACGAACGCCTCTTTCGAGCGATCCATGGGGTGACGGGGACGGCTCGTTTCGACCTTCGGCCTCAGAGGGATGGCTCCATTCTGATAAGGTCGCGTTCCTCTGCCGAAACCTCCTCCCTGCTCGCTATCCCCAATGTCCTGGGCTGCGGGATCACGGTGTCCCCCCACCCCCGCCTCAATCAGTGCCAGGGCACAATCTACGCTGCTCGTCTTCTACCTATCCCGGTGGAAGACCTCCAGACTGACCTCGCCTCCCAGGGTGTTGTGAGAGTATACCGCTTTCCCGACAGATCGCGATCCCCTTCCGCCCCTTCTCCTCGCCTGCTCCTCACTTTCGACTCACTGGTGCCCCCCGTTTCGGGATTCTGGGGCTTTGGTGAGAGACGAGCATGCGAATTCTCGGTTCGACCATACGTGCCAGATCCTACGCACTGTTTTCAGTGCAATAGGTTTGGCCACGTGAGCAGTTCCTTCCGTCAGCCGGCCCCGTTGTGTGTCCGCTGCGGCGGCCCTCCCCACCCCTTGCCCTGTACTGCTCCGCCTTCCTGCACCAACTGCCATGGACCACACCCTGCTTCATCTCGCTCTTGCCCGTCCTTCCTCTTTGAGAGGGAGGTTCGGGCCCTCTGTTCATCAGAGTTTCTCAGCGCTCGGGAGGCGCGGGACCGGTTGCGTGGCCGCGAGGCCCGGCGTGGTACCTCGTACGCCGAGGCTCTCCGTTCCCGGCCGCCGCCTGCCCAGACCCCGTCCTCACCGGCGGTTCCCAACGCGCCTCCACCCGTCCGCTACTCCCTGTCCACCCTCTGCCGCCCAGCGGACTCCCACCGCGGCTCCCCGTACTACCAGCGCGTCCCCACGTGCTCCCTCCGCGAACGCCGATGCTTCGTCGGCAACCCCCCCTTCCCCTTCTACGCCCTCTCCACCGGCGCCTTCAGCCACCCCCATCCCGGACCGTGACCCGCCGTCACCCATGCGGGCCGCACTACGGAGGGGTAAGGGCCGCAAGCGCCGCGCCATTAGTGACCCCGAAAGGTTCGAGGCCATAGGCCTCGCATCACCTTCCTCTCCCAAACACAAACGCCCCCTTCGCCCTACCGCCCCGGTGTCCTCACCGTCCCCACTGCGCAACCGTTATGAACGCTCCCCCCTGGGGTCCCAGACGGCCCTCGTGGTGGGGGCTGAGATACATCCCTCTCCGGCCCGGTCGATGGACCCACTGGAGGGGGAACTCGCCCGCCTGGTCGGCGTGGGTGGAACGTGCACGCCCCCGCGCTTGACCCGCCCCATCTCTCTCCTCGACCTGCCTATGCTTCCGGGTGAGGTATCATTTTCCACTCCCCCTCGTAGTTCTGCCTCCCCTGCACCTCCGGTGAAGGGAGGGGCCTTCTGGATACCCCTCACATCCCCTTCTATGCATCGCTCTCCCCCGGATGTCCGGGTGACTCCTCTTCTGGAGGACTTGCCGGCGTCTGGTTCCACATCGCCCCCTCGTCGGGGTGACCCTCGCCTTCGCCCTCGTTCGGCGTCCCCCGTTGGACCCCGGGGCTTTCCAATCCTCTTTTTAATCTCGGGCCGCCCGATCGGCCCACCCACCCCATAACCATCTTTTTCGCAGACCTTCCTACCCCTCCCTATACCTCGCTCCTGCAGTGGAACATCCGCGGGCTCCTGGTAAACCTCGAGAGTCTCTCCTCTCTCCTGGCCTCCAGGTGTCCGGCGTGTTTCTGCCTTCAGGAGACGATTCTGGGATCCCGTTCCCTCCCTCGAGTGTCCGGCTACTGCGGGCTCCCTTCCCCGCCTCTCGATGGGGCGGGTAGGGGGGGCTCCGCGGTCTTCGTGCACCGCTCCGTCCCTTTCCACCCCCTCCCGCTCCGTACTGTCCTGCAAGCTGTGGCCGTGCGCCTTTCTTTGGGGCGCCAGCTCACGGTCTGCTCTCTTTACCTCTCCCCTAACGTACGCCCTCCACCCGATTCTCTCCGTGACCTAATTCTTCAGCTTCCCCGCCCTTTCCTGCTTCTCGGGGACTTCAACAGTCGGGACCCGGCCTGGGGGGACGTTTGCTCCACCTTTCTCTCCGGGACCCTTCTCTCCCTTATGGACGAGCTCGAGTTCACCTTTCTGAACGATGGCTCCCCAACCTGCCTCCACTCGGCCCATGACAGTTTCACCTGTATCGACCTTTCCCTGGTTTCCCTCGATATCGTGACGGAGTTCACCTGGGAGGTCCTGCCGGATTCTTCCGGCAGTGACCATTTCCCAGTGTGTCTTACCCCGACCCGTCTCCTCCCCCCCACCTCTGTCCGCCCGAGCAGACTGGGCCTCATACGCGAGGTGCACGGCGATCTCGCCATCAATTCCTGCCTTTCCCTCCGTTAGCGAGGCCCTCGCCTTCCTCGAGAGTAAGATCCTCTCTGCTGCCGCCAGTTGCATCCCCCGTACCTCTGGCTCCCCCAGGCCGCGCAGCGTCCCATGGTGGACCCCAGAGTGCTCCCATGGCGTTCAGGAGCGGCGCCGTGCCGGCCGTCGCTTCTACCGGACCCGCCAGCCGGAGCACAAGATAGCGTTTCAGCGCCTGAAGGCAGTGGCCCGTCGGGGCCTGAAACTAGCCCGGCGTACCTCCTGGCGGAGTTACGTGTCCGGGATCTCCTCCTCGACTGCCCCCTCGACTGTTTGGCGCAAGGTGCGTAGTTTTGAGGGGACCCGTGTCCCCCCTCGACCCCCGGTGCTTCGGGTCGGGGACGACGAGTTCGTATCCGATCCGGAGGCCGTCGCGAACGCACTCGCGGCGCACTTCGCAGCTATCTCCAGTTCCGATTCCCCCAACTCCCGCCGCGACCCACCGGATTTTCCACCTCATAGGGATGACCCCTATAATCACCTCTTCCGCATGACAGAGCTTCGGGAGGCCCTCCGCCCCCGGCCCCGATAATATCCCCTATGACTTGTTACGGCACCTCCACCCCTCTGCTCTCAGCTTTTTACTGGACCTCTATAACCGGATTTGGTTGGAGGGTTCATTCCCGGAGCGGTGGAGTGAGTCCATCGTCGTCCCCATCCCGAAGCCCGATAAAGACCCCTCACTCCCGTCGAACTATCGCCCCATTTCCCTGACATGCTGCGCCTGCAATGTTATGGAGGCGATGGTCGCCTCGCGGCTGTCCCTTACCCTGGAGGCGAGTGACCAATACCCTGCTACCCAGGCTGGTTTCCGGCGCTTCCGGTCTACCACCGACCCCCTCCTCCTCCTTAGCCACGACGTGCAGGAGGCTTTCTCCCGGCGTCACTTTGTACTCGCCGTCTTTTTCGACCTCCAGAAGGCCTACGATACTACCCGGCGGAGCGCGGTCTTCGACTGCTTACGCTCCCTGGGTTTCGTAGGCTTTCTCCCCTCCTTTTTTTATAACTTCTTGTCCGCCCGTTCTTTCCGCGTCCGCATCGGTTCTACCCTCTCTGACCGCTTTCCGTTGGAGGAGGGTGTCCCTCAGGGTAGTGTCCTTAGCGTCCTGTGTTTCTCACTAGTGATGAACACAGTCGCTACGGTCCTGCCTACTTCCGTTTGTAGCTCCCTCTATGCCGATGACCTGGCTATCTATTGCTCTGGCCGCCTCCCGTCTTTGGCTGAACGTCGACTCCAGCTAGCCATCAACGCGGTGGTTCGCTGGGCGTCCTCGGTTGGCTATGCTTTCTCATCCTCTAAGTCTTCCAGTATGCTTTTCCGTCCTCGGCGCCTCCGTCTGTCGCATACCTTCGCCCTTACTCTTGCCGGCACTCCTCTTCCTCTCGTCCCATCCGTTAGATTCCTGGGTATGACCCTCGACGGATTTTTCGGTTGGGTTCCACACCTTAGGCGGTTGCGGCAATCATCTCGCCGCACCCTCTCCCTTTTGAGTCACCTGTCCCACACGACCTGGGGGGCGGACAGGCGTACTCTGCTGCGCCTGTACACCTCCCTGGTGCAATCCTGCATCGACTACGGCTGTGTGGTCTACAGTTCCGCCTCCTCTCCGGCACTCCGTATGCTGGATCCTCTTCTCCACCGTGGCCTTCGCCTGGCGTCGGGTGCCTTCCGCTCGTCCCCTGTCGCTAGTCTTCAGGTGGACTGCGGACACACACCCCTACCCCTTCGCCGGGGCCTTCTCATGGCGAAGTGTTATCTTCGCATCTGCCGCCTCCCGATGTCCCTACTCTTCTCCGCGATCACCCAGGCGCTACCCCGGCCTGACACGTGGCATTTCGCTGCCTCTCTGGCCGAGATCTTTTCGTCCCTGGGGATCCCCCCACCCTCTATTCTGCCGTTCTCCTTCGACCTGTCGCCCCCCTGGCTGACCACCCCTATCTGCCGCTGCCAGGCGCTCCGTGGCCTGCGTAAGGAGTCTTCTCCTACCGTCCTCCGGTCTTCTTTTCTGGCCCATCTTCCCGTACACTCGGGCGACGTTGCCGTCTACACCGACGGCTCGCGCTCCCCTGCAGGTGTCGCGGCCGCCGTCTTCTCTCCGTCGCTGTCACCTACCTCCCGGGGTATTCCCCTGCCGGTTCAGGCCTCCATCTTTTCCGCGGAGCTCTTTGCCCTTCTGCCCTCCGTCTGGTATCGGGTTTTTCGCGGTCTTCCTGTACCATTTTCTCGGACTCGCTGAGCGCCCTTCAAGCGCTCGAGCGCTATGATTCCCCGGACCCCCTCGTACGCCTTATTCAACAGGAGTACCATGTCCTGCACACCATTCACCGGATCCGGGTCACCTTCTGCTGGGTTCCTGCCCATGTTGGTGTTTCCGGTAATGAGGCGGCTGACCGCACAGCCCGGTCCGCCGCCTCGATGCCTCCCCTCCCCCGCCCGCTCCCCTTCTCTGAGTATGTGCAGGTCTTTCGTTCCTTCTACGACCGCATATGGCAACAGTCCTGGGACGATGCCACCGGAAATAAACTCTGGTCCATCCGCCCCCGCCTGTCATATTGGGCGTCCTCTTTCCACCGCTCCCGACACAAAGAGGTCGTCCTTGCGCGGCTTCGCATCGGCCATACGCGCCTCACGCACGGCTATCTTATGTCCCGGCAGGAGGCTCCTCGTTGCGCCTCCTGCCAGTCGCCCCTCACCGTCTCTCACATCCTTGTGGAATGCCCCACCCTGTCGTCAGTACGTCGTCGCGCCTTCCCGTTCCTTTCTGATTTCCCCCTCCCCGATCGTTTACGTCTTATGCTCGCTGAGAGCCCTCTCTTCTCGCTTGACCGTCTTTTCCTCTTCCTCTCCCAATCTCGCATCCTATCTGAGCTTTAGGTGACTTCTCACCCGTAGTCCGCTGTCCTCCCACTTCTAGTGCCTTTCCCCCGTCTCCGTTTCTCTTTCTCATATTCCGCCTCGCCATGATATCCGCTAACGTATAGCGGGAAATGGCGGTAAACGCCCCAATACAAAAAAAAAAAAAAAAAAAAAAAATGTAAATGTATGATTACCATTATGGTGAATATTATGCTATATATGGTGAATATTACATTATGGTGAATATTATGTCAAGTTTCATACGAGGATTTCAAAATATTTAAGGAAAATAAATTTATAAGCCCACCTTGGAGGTTTGTCATGCAGAAATAGCAATCTGTCACGTGATCCTTTCCTTCTCTCCAAATCATGGGAATTCCAAACGGCAAAGATTTCGCTCTGCCTTTGCTCCATCTTCTCAAATTTTCAATGCACGTCTTGCAGCACATATGAGGGGCGAAATTTTTGTCCTGGTCCCCTAGCTTAATTCCAAAGTATGCTCTATACATTGTCTTCACAAATTTAGTGATTTGGGACTGGTTATTTGGCATGGTAACCGTCCCACATATGTAGCAGAATCTATTGGGATCATTTTTACACGCTCTATTCATTACGAAATATTTTATCTATATGCCTGAAAAGTAAAAAAAGATATTATACAAGTGAAACAAGTGATGATAGATGTTACTGTTCCAATTCCGCTTTGACAAAATCACGAAAAATTCTATTTTACTTATGAGGCCATAGCCGGATAACCTGAGCTGATTGAGAAAAACGGATTGCAGATTCGAAATCAGCAGGAAAACCTCTATAAGAATCACTTACAAAACCCTTGACAGCAAATTGATGCATACCAGTGTTATGATTACTTGAACAAGTGTAATTGATTGTAATCGATTACGATTACAGATTACGACTACCCCATTATATGTATATATATATATACACACACACACACACATATATTTATTATTATTATTATTATTATTTTAATGGGTCCTATTATTATACAGCTGTGGTTTTCAAACCACAGGATTAAAGCTGCGGAAATAGAAATGGGTCAGAGTTGCCAACTTTCCGGAGTTTCCAAACAGTCACAAGGGTAAATGAGCTAATTTGGATCCTGGGCCATTTTGATCGCTGGGTTTCCTCCAGGGGAATTTTTCCATATGATCTTTGTGCGGAATTCTTATACATTTTTTAAACAAGCGTAACAAACTTCACTGATTATTTAAATGTTTGAAGGCTTGGGTTTTCCCATGCAGATACTCCTCGTTTGAGTCCAATCCGAAATGAAAAATATGGAATTGACCCCCCAAAGAATACATCGTAATTTTCCAATTTTCTTAGCTTTCACGTAAAGCGATTTGGGAATGACATATAAGAGGAGTCTTGAATTTGTTTTTCACGGATCGAAGGGGAGTCATTTTCCTGAAAAGGTTTGGGAACCATTGTAACTTTGAATAATCAAAAAAACGTAGAGATTGATTGATTCCAGTAATTAAAGACTCGTGCTTCATTCCCCTCAGGTGGTTGAATCGAGCGGATGGGGTTGGGAATTCTTTGGTATTCGGGCTTCGGGACCCGTAGGAGAAGTGTTCGCTCTGAAGCCTTTGGACTTTGAGAACGAGCGACAAAGAAGAGGCTTTCGATTCCTCGTCGAAGTCACAGACAGGGTAAGTGAATCAAAGCCAAGTTTTACCACTTTACTGAATCCATTTCAAGTACAATACTCGCATTGTAATAAGATACGGTTATTGGACTTCAAATGTATTAATTTGCATAATAGCGAGGGAGCTTAACGAAGCATGGTCAAACAACTTAAATATTTTCTCGTTTGAATGAACTTTATTTCGGGTTCTGGATGGCGTGATCGTTATCGCGCTCACTCCGAAATCTCACAAAGTGGGTTCGACAATAAACGGAGAAATAAAAAATTATTAAACATTAAAGGATTGTGGGAGGAGCATACAAATTTGTAAGGAAAAACTACCGATTTTTAGCAGAAGATTAGCACAAGATCAAATGAATTGTTTCCAACCAATGTTATAGAAAAAAATGGAAGTACTAAAATATTTTTTGACAAAGTATGAGTGTTATTATTCACACGATAGAAAGTTTGTGTGAATAATAACACACATACTTTGTCAAAAAATATTTTAGTACTTCCATTTTTTTCTATAACATTGGTTGGAAACAATTCATTTGATCTTGTGCTAATATTCTGCTAAAAAGTGGTAGTTTTTCCTTACAAATTTGTATGCTCCTCCCACAATCCTTTAATGTTTAATAATTTTTTATATCTCCGTTTATTGTATATATATATATATATGTGTGTATAGTTTTTTTTTTTTTTCTGTAACCTATATATAGGCTGTAACCCTTTATGTACTTCAGTGTTCCTGAGGATGTCATTAGACGAAAGCGCTTGAGCACCATTCTGTGTTTCCTTTCCTTCGTGGTTTTATTCATCATAAATATTTTTCACGTTACTTTCGTGAAATAATTTTCATATATATATATATATATATAATATATATATATATACACACAGTGGTGTAGTGCTGTGGGAACGCGTGGGAACGGCGTTCCCTTACTTTTTTTGGTAGACGGAACGGCGTTCCCTCACTATTTCAAATAAATCCGAACTTACAAATCTCTAACGTCATGAAATTTTAATTCCCACCCCTAGAAGAAATATGAGAGAGAATCATTAACTGTTTCATTTCTTTCAGCTTCGACTGAGGCAATGCTAGCCTATAAAGATCTGGTGAAACAGTCACCACGGCGTAACAGTTGTTAACTTTTTTTTAGTTAATCATTCCAGTTGTTAGCTATTTTTATTGATCGTACTGGATGTCGTATATCTAATGACACTGGAAATACCGCATCTTCAACCTTGGAATATATCCTAATATCCAATGCATATGACCTCAAAATATCCCTGAAATTGGTCAGATTTCAAAAGATTTCCCGGGGGGCTTACAGTGCCCCCGGACCCCCAGCTGTATGGGCTCGCCGCGCTCGCCATTGTCCCCCCCGCATCTGAGTAACACTTTCAAAATGCGTTCCCTCACTTCTTTATTTAGCACTACACCACTGTATATATATATATATATATACACCCGAGTATAGGTCGATCTCGTGTATAGGTCGACCCTTGATTTTTGGCCGAGAAATCATTAATTTATCATATGCCTCGTGTATAGGTCGACCCGAGTTGTTGAGGGTAGTGGAACAACAAATTAGGGTAATAAAGCACCATATTTTATGGCGTATAAATAAACTTTTAAAAATGTATTCATTTTATGTTTTATATCATCCTGTGCTACCATTCTCTAATTTTAATAATTCGTACATATTTTGTTTTCATTGTTTACTGGTACTAAATGGTAAATATTTTTCATGTCTGAAGCTAACAGTAGCTCCTAGCCCTCCCCATCGTGCACGGATTTCAACCCCACGAAAATGTTACCCTTATATAGGTCGACCCCTTAATTTTTGCTTAAGAATTCAGTCTTAAAAACTCGACCTATACACGAGTATATACGGTATATATCAGGTCATCCCATAAGTGATGATGTTTTTTAGATCGGAATTTGAAGTACAAAAAAAAAACTCGACTGAAACTTTTTAATCTAGTATATATTTTCCATCGGAATCAATGACACTCTGCCAACGTCCTACAAGCTTTTCAATGCCATGTTTATAAAATTCAGGCGGTTTTGAGGCAAAAAACGTACAAAGACTGGTGTGCAGGTCATCTAAAGAAGTATACTGTTTCTCGTCAAGATAGTTTTGCAGACTCCTGAAGAGATGATAATCTGAAGGCGCAAGGTCTGGAGAATATGGAGGATGTGGAAGTTTTTCCCACCCGAGCTCCTCAATTTTTGCAGAAGTGATCCGAACAGTATGAGGAGAGTGCGCTGTCGAGGTGGAACACGATTCCTTTCCGATTAACCAAAGAAGGTCTCTCTTCTTTTAGTGCAGTGTTCAGTCGATCCAGTTGTTGACAGTAGACTTGAGCGGTGATTGTTTGGTTGTGTGGTAAGGTTTCAAAGTGTATTACACCACCTTTATCCCACCAAACACTAAGCAACACCTTCCGAGGGTGAAGATTTGGTTTTGGCTGTGGTGTCGCTGGTTCTCCGGCACAAACCCACTGTCGACGGCGCTTAACATTCTGGTACGGTATCCACTTTTCATCACCAGTCACTAAACGGTGCAAAAACGGATCTTGGAGTTCACGGGAATGAAGAGCTGTGCTCATGTTTACCCACACCCTCAAATTGTCGACGACAATTCATGTGGCACCCATTTTCCTAACTTAGGCACTTTTCCGAGTTGTTACAAATGTCGATGGATGGTGGACGGGGATGAATTGAGTTTCTGTGCCAATTCTTCGACAGTTGTTGAACAGTCTTCTTCAAGTGCGGCTAACAGCAGGGCGTCCAGAGCGTGCTGCATCTGTCAAACAGTAGTCACCATTCCTAAACTTTTGAAACCATCTTTGACATTTCCTCACATGGAGAATATCGTTGCCATAAACGTCCTGAATGTTTCGCGTTGCTTTAGTAGCACTATTCCCTTTTTGAACTCGTAAAGCATTATATGCCTGATATGCTCTTCTGATACCGCCATGTTTATGAAGGGTTCACATAAAGCAAAATACATGTCTTCACTGGTCAAGGTCTGTAAAGTATGTAACGAAACACGATAGAGCTGCTCTTAGATATAACCTTCGGAAAATTTATGCTTAAACCGAGTAGGACTAGTTTAAACTTAATCTATCGTAAAAAACGACATTAGTTATGGGATGACCTGATATATATAGAAATAAAAATTGTGGGAGGAGCATACAAATTTGTAAGGAAAACTACCAATTTTAGCACTTTGCCCAAATTCAACACAAGATCAAATGGATTGTTTACAACCAATTTTATAGATAATGCCTGAATGATATATAGGTCACAAAAAAAATAAAAAATAAAAATAAATCGAAAAATGAAAATTGTAAGAGGAGCATACAAATTTATAAGGGAAAATTACCAAAGTTTTAGCACTCTGCCCTTCTTGTCTAAATCTGTTCTGAACGAATTCAGAACAAGGGGATCGAGTTGAAAAAGGCCTTTGCTCATGTTAAAGTTACTTGTAAGTTGGATAATCGCAAACTCAAGAATATTTCTATTAACAATGTTGCTAGAGTGAAACAAAACTGAAGCATTATTCCAATCAATACAATGGGATAACTCTGACAAATGGACAAAAAAGGGCACTGGACGACTGTCCCGTTCTAACGGAATATTGATGCTGTTTTACACGTGTGTGCAAATCCTTTCCCGTCTGACCAATGTAAAAGGAATCACATTGTTTACAACCAATTTTATAGATAATGCCTGAATTATTGGTAGGGTTATTTTTTACTATGATATTTTTCACAATATTGTTATATGAAAATACTACATTAATATCCAAAAGTTTAAGTACATTAGCAATGCCTAAAAAGCCCGGGAAAAATGGAAGTACTAAAATATTCTTTGACAAAGTGCGAGTGTTATTATTCACACGATAGAAGGTTCGTTTTGCCTTGTTAAGACAAGATTCCATAAACGCAGGTGGGTAGCACAGATGACTTCCAATATCGTTGATTTTTTTCCAATTCGGCATCGATGTATTCCGGACTGGCGATCCTAAGAGCGCGGAGAAACATTGAAGAAAATATGGCCTTCTTAATGGGGGTGTCATGTCCGCGCTCTGAGGATCGGCCGTCCGGAATACATCGATGCCGAATTGGAAAAATTCAACGGTATTGGAAGTCATCTGTGCTACCCACCTGCGTTTATGGAATCTTGTCTTAACAAGGCAAAACGAACCTTCTATCGTGTGAATAATAACACACTCACTTTGTCAAAGAATATTTCAGTACTTCCGTTTTTCCCGGGCTTTTTAGGCATTGCTAATGTACTTAAACTTTTGGATATTAATGTAGTATTTTCATATAACAATATTGTGAAAAATATCATAGTAAAAAATAACCCTACCAATAATTCAGGCATTATCTATAAAATTGGTTGTAAACAATGTGATTCCATTTACATTGGTCAGACGGGAAAGGATTTGCACACACGTGTAAAACAGCATCAATATTCCGTTCGAACGGGACAGTCGTCCAGTGCCCTTTTTGTCCATTTGTCAGAGTTAGCCCACTGTATTGATTGGAATAATGCTTCAGTTTTGTTTCACCCTAGCAACATTGTTAATAGAAATATTCTTGAGTCTGCTATTATCCAACTTACAAATAACTTTAACATGAGCCAAGGTCTTTTTCAACTTGATCCTTTTGTTTTGAATTCGTTCAGAATGGATTTAGACAAGAAGGGCAGAGTGCTAAAACTTTGGTAGTTTTTCCTTATAAATTTGTATGCTCTTCTTACAATTTTTTTTTAAAATTTATTTTAATATTTTTTTCTTATTTTTTGTGCATATATCATTCAGGCATTATCTATAAAATTGGTTGTAAACAATCCATTTGATCTTGTGTTGAATTCGTTCAGAATGGATTTAGACAAGAAGGGCAAAGTGCTAAAATTAGTAGTTTTCCTTACAAATTTGTATGCTCCTCCCACAATTTTTATTTATATATATATATAATTTTTTTTTTGTGACCTATATATAGTCTCGAACTCTCTATTTACTTCAGTGTTCCTGAGGATGTCATTAGACGAAAGCGCTTGAGCACCATTCTGTGTTTCCTTTCCTTCGTGGTTTTATTCATATATATATAATATATATATTTGGTTGAACAATCGAGTGTAGTTTTTATTTATTAATTTATTATTAGTTTTCTCAATTTTCCGTATGACATTTTTCAATAATGCTGGTAAATTATAAATATTATTTCCAAAATTTTCCGACGTTTCGCTCTGTCCTTGAGCATCTTCAGGGAATTCGTTTGGAGCCATCTTTGTAGGTGTTCTGCGTAGAATGAAAATTTCTTGTCAGGACGCTCTCTTTTATAGCTCATTTTCAGAGCTTTTCCCGCAGTCTCGCGTACGTGTACTGACGGGATTGGTCAGTTTCGTACGTGTAACCTGAGGATTCGTTCTTGCCTGGTTCGCTGATTGTTTATTTTCGGGGAAGTCTCTTTTATTATTATAATGCTTCGATGATATGAAGTCTTTTCTCATCCCTTATTTGTGTTACTACGTTTGTTGCTTCAACTACCTGTTGTCTGGTTAGGTTTATTTTGTGTATGTTCCACATGTGATCTTTCGGACTTCCTTCTTGTAAGTGCATTGTTAGCCTTCTTGACAGTGTTGTTATTGTTGAGTCCATGTCACCTGCATATAAAACTGACGAAAGAGTAATAAGGAAAATAGTAAAGGAAAACGTTAGATGTAGAAATCAGAAAAAATATCGCTTGCCATCTACTACCGAAACATGAAGACTAAAAACTTATTCATGAAAAATAACCACTCAAAAAACCGAAGATCTACAAAAATCCCACGTAGTTTACGAATTTCAATGCCCGAACGAAGGTTGCAAACTTCGAGGAAACGTAAGATACGTGTGCTCAACCATAACAACACTGTCAAGAAGGCTAACAATGCACTTACAAGAAGGAAGTCCGAAAGATCACATGTGGAACATACACAAAATAAACCTAACCAGACAACAGATAGTTGAAGCAACAAACGTGGTAACACAAATAAGGGATGAGAAAAGACTTCATATCATCGAAGCATTATAATAATAAAAGAGACTTCCCCGAAAATAAACAATCAGCGAACCGGGCAAGAACGAATGCTCAAGTTACACGTACGAAACTGACCAATCCCGTCAGTACACGTACGTGAAACTGGGGAAAAGTTCCGAAAATGAGCTATAAAAGAGAGCGCCCTGACAAGAAATTTTCATTCTACGCAGAACACCTACGAAGATGGCTCCAAACGAATTCCCTGAAGATGCTGAATGACAGAGCGAAACGTCGGAAAATTTTTGAAATAATTTATAATTTACCAGCATTATTGAAAAATGTCATACGGAAAATTGAGAAAACTAATAATAAATTAATAAGTAAAAACTACGGTTGATTGTTCAACCAAACATGTTTAAAGGAAAAGGTGTTCCCCAAATATATATATATATATATAATATATATATATATATATATATATATATAATATATAATATATTTATGGGATTGAGACCTCAGGATGGTCCCTTGAGGCTCTTTCATGATACATACAGACCGTACATGGAACAAGAAACTCTTCTGGGAAAATTAAATCCACTATAGTCCGAATAAGTAATAGTAAATGACAAACACTATAGCTTTTCTTTTTCATGATATTAGCTCGACGTGGGCAACGGGTCACTCGCAAAGAGGCTCCCAAAATATAGCTTCCCTCACCAGCTATCTGCAAAGCAGATAGGATCCTCTAGATCAGCATTTCTTAACCTGGGAGAAATTTCAGGAATCCAGGGGGGATTTACGGCAGAATTTTGTTTGGTGATCATATAATTAGTGGTGCATTATAAGTCTGCTAATGTTATTAAATTTTGTCTTCGAGGCTACTTTTTTCCGTATCCTAATGGAGGGGGAAATCGGGTAGGGCGAACTGGTCGAAGGGGTAAATGACACGAAAAAGGTTAAGAACCGCTGCTCTAGATAGATAGGATCCCTTAGGAATAGTTAAAGAAGTAGTTGGATGTAATGTTTTATAAGGACAAAAAAATAATTAAATAAAATACATCTACTTAGTACTTAATCCACTATACTTATCACCCTAGAATGATAGGATCTCCTAGATCCTCTCCCAAAGCTGGATCCTATCTGCTTTACAGATAGCTGGTGAGGAAAGCTAACATCATGAAAAAGAAAAAACTAGTGTTTGTCATTTACCATCACTTATTCAGACTATGGTGGATTTAATTTTCCCAAAAAAGTTCCTTGTTTCATGCACAGTCTGTATATATATATATCGGGTGGGTAAAAAAAAAAAGGGAGACCTCGAACTTTGGCTGTAAAATCCAAAGTTATGGTCAGATTTCAATATTTGTTCACACCCCACAACTAAGTAAATTTCCTATACGGTGAGCAGATTTCAAAGAAAACTAATGAAAATTACGGATTTATTGAACATTTCTTTATGCCACTGGAAATTCTCCATTTACACTACTACATTGCCGGGTCGGCAAAAAATAAGGGAGACACTTTAAATCCTTCACATCTCGGCAAATACGGTACATAGAACCATGAAATTTTACTATGTTAGTACTAGGTAATTTTATATTTTGTATGCCATCTTTTAGCATTTTAGCTGAGAAATTGGATTTATGGCGAATATTTCAGAAAAATCTTGCTAATCATAGGTTCAAGTTGATAATTAATTAAAGCTATTTTAATTAACGTAAGCCAACTGCAAGAGGTTTGGATAAGCTTCTCAAGAAAATCGATAAAACAGATGCTAAAAGATGGCATACAAACCATAAGACAATGCAGTAGTGTAAATGGAGAATTTCCAGTAGCATAAAGAAATGTTCAATAAATCCATAATTTTCATTAGTTTTCTTTGAAATCCGCTCACCGTATAGGAAATTTACTTAGTTGTCGGGTGTGAAAAAATATTTAAATCTGACGATAACTAGATTTTACAGCCAAAGTTTGAAGTCTCCCTTTTTTTTTTTTTTGCCCACCCGATATATATGAGGGCTCTGCAAAGCTGCGAGATTCGATTTGATTTCGAATCGGGAGAGAGGATTCGATTTGATTAGTTAGCTTGGGCTCCGATTCGATATTTTTGAACCTCCATTAAGTCTGGTAAACAACATCAGTGATGTTTTGAAGAACACTTTCGTAAATTACACTTTAATACCATTGTTCCTCCTGATGATCAAATACTTAATACATTTTTTTTAGAAGGATTTACTTTGTCCTTTGTTCTCAA
This sequence comes from Bathynomus jamesi, assembly GCA_023014485.1. Lineage (NCBI taxonomy): Eukaryota > Metazoa > Arthropoda > Malacostraca > Isopoda > Cirolanidae > Bathynomus > Bathynomus jamesi. Next base: position 431,150 of record JAJOZX010002961.1, on the reverse strand, counting down.
GATGATCTATATGTGTACAGTTGATTCGATTTGAATTGTTTGGGATGATTTGATTCGAGATTCGATTCGAAAAAAAAATTGTGATTCGCAGGGCCCTACTATATATACAGTAAACCCTCGTCCAACGCGGGGGTTAGGTTCCTCGAGAACGGCGCGTTAGGTAAATCTGCATTGGACAAACTTAATACTTTGTGAGATAAATGGGGATACGTGAACGCGGCCGCGTAAAGTCTCCCATTAATACTTAGATACGTAGATTTTTTTATTCACACATAAATGAATTTCCCTACCAAATTGTATATGAAATAAGAACATAATAAAATCATAAACATAATGATATTTACATATGATAAATAAAAATATATTAAATGAAAATAGCACGTATCTTTTCTTCACTCTTTCGGATGGTGCATATGGTAGACTCATTCACGTGATACTCGCGGCCAAGTGATGTTATGCTCATACCACCACGCAACTTATCTCGAATCTTTATTTTTTTGGCTAATGTCATAACCTTACGAATTTTCTTCTCTTCACTATCACTCGCAGGTGCTTTACGTTTTGGTGCCATACTGCTGTCTAAGGGTAATAACAAAACAATTGCAAAATACGACAAAAACAATCCAACACAACTTCACTGAACTTAACGCGGTAGCGGGACTGAGACAAAGGGTGACGCGAGAGGGAAGGGAGATGCGGGAGTGTTGGAGAGTGTAGGAGAAAACTCTAGAGCGCGCATTGGCACGCGTACAGTACTACTGTATTAGAGCGTGTTTGGCGGACCGTGTATAATCAAATTTTCCGCTTTCGGCAAATAATTATTCGCATTTATTTTTCCATGTATAAGCAAATTCGCGCTGGACAAACACGCGTTGGACGAGGGTTTACTGTGCATATATATACAGGGTGGGGCACGGGAACCAAGTGTTTTTGGAATAATCAGGAAAATGATATTTATTTTTGTAAAGAAAATATATTGGTAGAACAACATTCGTAAGAACATAGCATTTCATGTCATAATAATCATGTACCGAAAATTATATCTGGCATATGATGTCCTTGGCCGTCGACGCATTGTTGAAGGCGTTTACGAAAATTGGCCTCCACTCTTCCCAGCAGGTCTCTGTTGATTTGGATGATTTGTTGACGGATCGCTTCCTTCAATGCATCTAATGTACGGGGCTTGTCCTCGTAGACACGTGACTTGAGGTACCCCCATAGAAAGAAGTCACATGTGGACAAGTCAGGGGACCGAGGGGGCCATGCAATGTCACCAAATCTCGAAATGAGATGGTTGGGAAACAGGGGGCGAAGAACAGCCATTGACGCTCTGGCGGTGTGTGGCGTGGCCCCATCTTGCTGAAACCAACCACAAATGTCGACGAGCAATACGCCTTCTTCGTAACTCAGGGATGAAAAAGGTGTTCACCATCTCAATGTAACGCCCAGATGTTATGGTAACGGTAACCCCATTTTGTTCGAAGAAATAGGGACCGATGACGCCAAACTTTCCCACCGCGCACCAAACTGTAACCTTAGGGCTATGCAGCGGTTTTTCATGGAGTTGTCGCGGATTTTCAGCAGCCCAATACCGACAGTTTTGATTGTTGACGGCCCCATTAAGGTGGAAATGGGCTTCATCACTCATTACCACCATCATGTTTTCATTCTGCTCATAAAGTGCAAGCATTTCCTGTGCAAAATTCAGTCGTTGGGGGCAATCGTTTACATTCAATTCCTGCACCATCGCTAACTTGTATGGGTGAAAATGTAATTCTTCATGCAAAATCCGTCTAACAGTACGATTGCTGATTCCGAGTGCAGCTGAATGTCTCCGAGCAGAGCGGCCTGGGCTTTGCAACATCGCTTGTCTGACCCTTTCAACGTTCTCTGGAGTACGCACAGTGCGTTGCGGCCCCTTCGGTTTTGTTTTCATTATTGAGCCTCCTGTTCGAAGATTGTTAACCCAACGTAAGATTGTGTCACGAGCGGGAACAGAGTCATTTCGATGAATGTTGAATCTGCGGCGAAACGCACGCTGAACTGCTGTCACTGACTCGCCACTCCTAACAAAATGATCATATGCGAACATGCGGTGTTCTAACGTCCACTGCTCCATGATGGCACCTGAAAGATAAAGGTGAGTGTTAGTTAAAGTTAAATGCTATGAACCCAGGAATGGAATGCTACCTACCGCACGCCCCTCCCATTCCTAATGGCCGATTACTAGCTATTCAAAAAACACTTGATTCCCGTGCCCCACCCTGTATATATATATATATATATAATATATATATATATATATATATATAAATATAATGCAGGGAATCTGTGTAACTAGGGATTTCACGAAATCCCTAAAATATTCAGGGACTTCATGTAAGGTTAAGTCGTGATATTTTCGTTAAAACTAACGAAAATATCACGAAAAATATCGCTCTTTAACCTTACATGAAATCTCTGAACATTTTAGGAATTTCATGAAATCCCTAGTTACACAGATTCCGTTATATATATGTATATAAATGTGTGTGTGTGTGTGTGTTGGTAAGAAGTAGAAATGACTGATTTCGGCTTTTGACTGTAATATATTTATTTATTTATTTATTTATTTATTTATTCGAACCTCTATTATGTAAAATGTTGCCATAAAACTGACTCTGAATTTAAACAGAAGCAATAAAATTGGTAAATAATAAACTTTCATTTGTTTCGGGTTTATTTTTTTGCAGCAAAACTTAATTGTATTTTGCATTTATGTTTGCAACTTTTGTGGAGAATTTAAAATTTTTACAATTTCCTCGTTATTACCTGCGTACCTCTACACGGAAGCAATTGGGGCGTGATCAGTTTGAATATTTTGTTTAACATCAAAATTGGCCGCATTTAATACAGTGTGATAGAAAAGTCACTGTGCACCGCGATCATACATAAGTAGTCGTCGTGCAATGAATTTGTTTGGTCACTCTGTATGAGAATTTTAATTCATACCAGGAAAGAGAAAATAAAGGTTGTCGCGTTCTCGTATTTCGGTGCAATTTTTTTTTCTGAAATGCCGAAATAATTTCAGAAATTTACAATTGGGGAAGAAGTCCCAAAAATTACAAATTCGTAATTTTTCTTTTAATATTTCCTTATCAATAAAAATATAATTTCGAAAGCAAAATTTAAAAAAAATATACTACTTGCGGTGTTTTGAAAGTTCTTTTGGCGAATTTTTTTCCTCAGATTTGCCTTTTTTTTTTTTATCCTACGTATAATTTTTATTTTATAAGATTACCTTTCAATTTTTCAATAATTTCATGCAGTGATTCCTCGTCGCATATAGGCCCTATCTCAGGTTCATAACTTCGCTTCTGGAGTTGGAGTTGGGGAAGGAAACGGTTGCTTTCTCGAACCCTTCATCTAACAGAGTCAGATAGATAGACTTTCCCCTTCTGGAATTGCCTCGAGTAATCTCTCTTTATATTACGGTAAACATTTCTTTATAGAAAGAAAAAATACATCAACTAAAAAATACTGATTGGTGAAATAATTACCTAGTTGGCATTCTGAATTGTTTTAACTAGTGATGCACCGGAGGCAGATTAGGCCGGAGGGCCGGAACCTCCGGCTTAGTGTTTTTTCCTCCGGCCCGAGGTTCCGGCCAATTGATTTATTTCAGTATTTATATATATGTGTGTGTGTGTGTGTGGTCTCATCTATTTAGGGTTTATATATTACAGTCCTGCTATTTTAAATTATTAAGTCTTTAATAACTTAAACTTTATAAAAGTCGACTTTCTATGCTTTGTGTGTGCTAATTTCTCTAAAAATTCCCATTGAACAGAATATCCTCAGGTTATGAAACTTATGATGTCTTGCTGAATGCTGAGTAAAGTAGCCTATATCAAATCAATTATTAATACAATCACTGATCACTCATAAAATAAATTATTGTTACAGTCACTGACAACTGAAATATTAATACAATCACTGATCACTTATAAAATAAATTATTATTACGGTCATCTGAGAACTGAAATATTCGGATAGGTGCAGAAATGAGGTTTTATAGTTTTATAGAATTAAAACTAAAAGTTGTCAGAATTGACTTTGGTGTACTTGGCACCTCAGGCCAGAGGCCGGAGTTTAGTGAGACCTCCGGCCGGAGCAGGAGGTTTTCTAAATTGGCCGGAACTCCTGCTTGGCCGGAGCCGGAGCTCCGGTGCATCACTAGTTTTAACCCCTTCACTACCAGGGAGGATAAATTTTTGTACACTCTTATATTGTTTTAAAATGTCTTGAGACAAACTGAGGCGCTGGAGCAGGTGGTACCTAGCATATAAAACGCGAGTAGCTGTCCAGGAATGAGGGCTTTTGGCCTCCAAACTAACAAAAATCTAAATAAAATTTTTAATAACTTTCTTACTGTGCAGAAAGTCGCCCAAAGCTACTGAAGGGGTTAAGAAGAGCTTAATTTCTTTAATATTTTAGTTTCATATAATTAGAGGCTATTTTTCTTTCCTTTACTAAGATTCCCTTATTGCTGAGTAGGTCTTCAAAGAAATAACTTTGTTTATGGAGAGAATTTCTCATCTGTATACAGTATAAGGTTGACTATTTTCATATCACCGCTGATATGCGTTTGACGTGATCAGGTTTGTGTGTTTGGCAGATCGTGTTGATATATGCTTTCCCATTATATTTTGTTATATTCATTGCGCGCTCGCGTTTGTATTTGTTCTTATACGGGCGATAAAGCTTAGAGGAGGCAAGAAAATATCGGAGTTAGTCGCCGCTCAAACATCCTGAATAACCTTTTAAGAGGAGAATGTGATGCAAAGTTTGCGACTATAACGTATAAATTCACGAATACAGCCCGAAGCGCAACTGCGCTTCCCTTAACAGTCATTAAGACAACTTCTATAAAGCATTTTGCTCTAAATTTTGCCCCAAACGTTATTTCGTATCTGGGCTATGAATACCAAAACTTCTTGGCTGTAACGGAATAAAATTAGTTTTATCGTTTCATAAAATCAAAATTATAATCCGATTGTCGTACGCAATTTCGCGGGTACGATGTTGTAGAATGTTATATTTAGTAATACATTTTAATAATATATGAAGTTGTGTTCTGTTAAGCTATGTCACTGCTGTTGAAGGGCGTCATGTTATTGAGCTAAGAAAATGTTTTTTTTTTTCGTATGTACATCATCAGTTTCAAGGCAAGACACATTTTGTAAAAAGGAATAGAGCGATACATGATATTACTTAAACCGAATAGATTCTATACTTATTAGGGAATTTAATATACAGGGTGTGTATAAAGTACTTCGCTTCGAAGAGACGAATCCAATTTGAACTGGTTGAAACTGGTTTCAACTTTTTAAACTCGTAAAAATATTTTCAACACTTCTTATAAACCTTATTATCGAAAATACAGTTGTTATAAAGTCTTTGTAATAAATATTACTCGTCGATGTTCACTCGCCTTTTAATGTAATTCAAATCGGATTTCTCTCTCCACTCGCGTTACTTTATACACATTTGGTATTACTTGTATAGGGTGGCCACAAAGTCCCTTTGCATGAAAATCAAGGGGCAACATACAGATATGCCGTAATTTCACTGCAAAGGGACTTTGTGGCCACTCTGCAGAGACGGAACGCTATACTGCAGATATGGTGTATAATATAATGGTACATGTAGCAAAAACATGCCCTTTTAATTAAACAGAAAATCTGTTTGGATATTAGGTTAACAAAGTAATGTGTTAAAAATTATCAGGCCCGGTTAGGTTAAAATTGAACTAAGTAAATGGTGTTACTTCAGAATAAATTTTGATTAGATTGAACTTTGAACTAATACATTTCAAATTTCCCACATGATGTCAAGCCCTTTTCCAAGTACGTATAATATATTATATTATATTATATTATATTATATACTGTATATGCGTTCAACCTAAACCAGATTTATTTTGCAGTAACATGATTTATTTTGTTGAATTTTAACAAAACTCTTCGTCATAATTTTGAAAATTGTTTTGTTTACCTAAAAATCCGAACAAATTCGTTGTTTAAATTAAACAAGTTTTTTGCGTGTACATTTCAAAAGCACTCTCTGACGTACAATGATGTTCGTTCCGTTGTCCGTCTTCTCATTGTATCAATTTCTCAGAGACACTAGCACCAGACCTCCAAACAGTATCAGAAAAGTATTCACTATACAATAGTGAGGTATCAATTTCTCGGAGACACTAGCACCAGACCTCCAAACAGTATCAAAAAAGTATTCACTATACAATAGTGAGGACAACAGAAACGTAAAATAAGTACTGTACTGATAGTCAGATTTCCTAAACCTCTCTCATTTTGGTGTTAATTTGGTAAAAACGCGGTTAAAAGATAATTCGCGGATTAGAAAAGGGAATAAATAGGCTAAATTGCAGTTCAATTTTATTATTAAATCGCGACAGACTTTCTTTCACTTGTCAAATAAAGAAATTCATAATTATCGCCCGGTGGAGTGTGCCGCGGGCTTTAAATTTTCATTAAACGAATCTCGTCTTCCTCCACCCTTTTATTTCCTGAAATTTTGATATTTCTAATTTAATTATTGTATTATTTGTATAATGTAATATTTTTTTTAATTTCAGATCTTTTAGTGGTAGTTTTTGGGATTATTTATTGGCTTAAAACACGCGTAATGTCGTGTCGTTTTCATTAAATTCTATTCATTGTGTCTACTTTAATTGGGATTAAAACCGAGTCTATAAACCAGGGCTGCTAACTCGTCCATCACTAAGCACTTTTGGGTCTGTCGCAGAGCAGAAATGTCATTTCCCAAAATTGCGATACTTATAGAAAATAATAAAGAAAATGAACGCAAATGCGCGCAACGTTTCCTAATTCATAACTAATTATCGGAATCTAATTTCTTAACAAGATTTTTACAAATTATTTAACTTTTGCAGATTTTTCAAAGAGGATTTATTCAATTTTTGTCCTTTCTTACAATGTAGTATAGTAAAAATAATGAAGCGTGGGACATTTATTGCGATTATACAGGGTGTCCTCAATGTCTTGTCACCCCAGCAAAATACTAACTGATTTTAGTTTCTCTTTCAGACCCATTTGAAATGCGTGAAAGCAGCAACAGCGGCAGTATAGTTGTTGCTATCACACATTTCAAATGGGTCTGAAAGAAAAACTAAAATCGGTTAGTATTTTACTGGGGTGAAAAGACATTGTGGACACCGTGTAAGGTATGGACGTAGGAAGAGATGGGGATAGGAGGGTAGAAGACAGTTGAGTACGGGTAGGACTAGGTAGATAGTTTAAGAGTAGATCAGTTCCCCAACGAGGGTGAACACCTCCAACTATAAATCAACGGCAATGCTGTAAAGCCTCGTAAGCACCACTCCCCGAATTATTTTTATTTTTCTCTTTATTTCGTGTTGGAGGTAATCAATCGTTCAAGAAATTTGGATCCACTTCCGTTTCTTTTCCATCGTAACCAAACTAGATTTAAAAAGCTCGTAAACCTTTCCCATACTAGATATTATTCAAGTTTTTTGTTCGATAGAATTGTAGTTTTGTTAGTAAAGATGATGTGGAAAATAACCGACAAAATGTACTTTGCAAACAATAAATTATTCACTGTAAGCGAATGGAAATTAGAACAAATTTAGCATACTTCGAAATTATTATTATTATTATTATTATTATTATTATTATTATTAATAATAATAATAATAATAATAATAATAATACAGTAGACTGAAAAATTGATTAATCTACAATTATTTTTAAATTTTAGAGAATGAAGTGTCCCAAATAATAATAATAAAATTTCAGAGACGCTATTTATGGATTTAACGTTTTTGACTGACATGTTCTCAAACAACAATCTATTATCATTTCCATCAGATTTATCGTTCGCGTCTTGTGAGTGGCAGTCATAAAAAAAGACATATATATATATATATATATATATATATATATATATATATATATATATATATATAGAGAGAGAGAGAGAGAGAGAGAGAGAGATAGTGGTGGACCGGATATCCGGATCTGCATATGCGGATATCCGCGTCATTTTTAACATCAGCATCCGCACTTCTGACTGCGGATGTTATGCGGATATTATCTCTAATAAATTATGCAGTTTACAATTAAATTAGCTTATAAGGCCCAGTCATGCACATTTCATGTAAAGTATTAATTATTAATGAAGAAACAAATATATAAACCTCAAAATATAAATAGCTGGTAACACAGAAAACTGAATGAAACTCGTTTCATTGAATTTTCTGTGGCTGAAACTCTTGAGGAAGTTATTATTTTTATCATAATGAAAACATTAATATTAATTTTAATTCTTATGCATTGCCTGCCATAATAGTAATATCACGAAATTTGAAAAATGTCATATATTCATAATTCTATATTATATTGATAGATTAACTAAATATCCGCATCCGCAGATGTTGAAAAACTGACATCCGGTCCACCACTAATATATATACGTATATATATATATATATATATATATATATATATATATATATATATATATATATATTCGTCTTTTCTCTTTTTTGGATCTTAGGACTTTCAAATCACTTTATTCCGAACCAGACAACTCCTGATCAGTTTCAGAGGAGGCGGCACGAACCGAGTTTCGCTGCTCTGACCACAAGTCACTGTTTGAAATTCTTTGTGTAACGTGTCCACATATTTTCAAATTGAATTTGATTTTAATTCAATAAAATAAGTTTCAAAAAAAGTACTTTCAACACCCCCTCCAAAAAAAACAAAGTTTTTAACCAACAGATTTCACCTTAAACATAGTGTTTATTTACCAAGTATTCCAGCACCTAAAAGTTTCAGTTTGGAACTTCAGAGCTTTAATTTATAAATCTTATTTAGCCCTTAAACCCTACCCGGGGTACTAGTGTACCCCGGTACCCTGAGTGTTGCAGCGTAACTTTTATAATAGGTAGGGATTAAGGGTTAAAGAAATAACTAAATAAATTTACTTTAAAAATTGACATGAACACCAGTAATTGAATAACTTTTCGCGTAAACGTCTTAAAAGACATTTAAAGTTCATATTTTCACACTGAAAAAGTATTACTTTACAACGGGATCCTCGGAAGCAAATTAACTGAAAGGGTGGCTGATAAATTTTGAAACAACAACGGCTTTTGCAACAATTAATTACAGATTAAAAAAATAGTTATATTGCACGGAATAAGCGAAATTTATAGTCTGCTGACGAGGTAGTTATCATTTTAGTTCTAAAATTTATTTATAAATTTTGCTTAACTCTCATCTAAAAAAGGATTTGCGATTTAGAAAAAAATATTAAATTTTTAAAAATCTGCTTCAATTTACATTCAAAATATTTCATCTACATGAAATTACATAAAAGTGCAAATTAAGTACATTGTTGCAGTTTCTGTAGTTTAACTTAAATTATTCTTAAAATATCTTTTGTCGCTTGAAGCAGTTAACTTAAAATTTTAACTACACACATACATACATATATATAGTATATATATATATATATATATATATACACATTTAACTGCAAACACGCAGTATAATTAACGTAAAGAACGACGCTTGTATAGGAGATATTCCGCGCAAGACGAGAGAGAGAGAACGAAACAAATGAAAAATGAGGTAACCACCCGGGAATCGAACCCGGGATCTTCCGATTGCCGGTCAGATGCGATAACCATTACACCATGGGCCTCACTCTTCCAAATGCCGTAATTCTTCTACATACTCGCAGAAACCAATGCCCCAAGGGGGCACCTCCCGCATGCCGTAACATTATATACATTTAACTGCAAACACGCAGTATAATTAACGTAAAGAACGACGCTTGTATAGGAGATATTCCGCGCAAGACGAGAGAGAGAGAACGAAACAAATGAAAAAATGAGGTAACCACCCGGTATAATAATATATATATATATAATGTTAATCCCTCCGTCTATGGCCTGGGTTGGTTCGAAGTCGACGGGGGTTCTAGTTAGGTGGCAGCAACGGATGTATGACTTGTAGTAGTTTTCTTCTATATTACTCTCCGAGTTCTATAGTGGCTCGGAGGACTCTGGTAGATTTCTTACTGGATTTTACTGCAAAAAGTTACAGGTAGTGCTCAGCCTTTGAATCTAGTTCTTAATGACAATGGAAGATTTTTACTGGGGTTTATATACCCCAAAACTGCTAACCTCATTATTATTAAATGCTAAAAAGGCTGCATTATTTTTGCACAATATTCGAAAATAAAGTAAATTTTTTAGCTGTGGTAAGGTTTGAACGAGTAAACAAAATATTTGATGATGAAACCATATTTTTATCTTAACATCATGTCTGAAAAGTCGCGGTTTATCATGATCTGCCAAGTTAACTAAAAGTGGAAATCAGACTATGCATCTTTACACTAAAATATGCATATGAGTAAAATTTTAAGGTTTAAGATGTACAATTTAAATGCTTAGGCAAGACATGATCTCATCTTTTATAACGAAAGAGAATGTATACAAAATATGAACATTGCAAAGCTTAAGCAGGATTCCTTATTAAGCGAAATCTAAAAAAATGATTGAGATTTTAAAAAACAACAGGTCACCAATTATTTGGCAAAGTAGAAAACAACTAAAATTTTTTATCTAAACTCGCGTTGGGCGATTTTGGTCCTTATGTAAAAATGAACACCCGTACATACATATGAGTATAGGCATTATATAAAGTTAAATATATAAGAATATACAGGATTATATAAATACATGAACCATATAACATGAATTTTTTAAATGGATACTTTTTCTAAAATGGATACAAGAACTCTATAAATGAATACAAGAATTACATGAAGAATAAGATAGTATAGGAATATGGGAATTATTTATGGTTCATTTTTACACACACACACACACACACACACATATATATATATATATATATATGGGACGAATTTCACGATTAAACACGTGAAATGAATGAATGATGTAAACCTACGAGGAAAAAGAAAAATTATTCCAAGGCCTTTCGTGTAATCAGAAGTACACCTCGTCAGGGAATTGATTCTCTGACGAGGTTTACTTCTGAATACACGAAAGGCCTTGGAATCATTTTCCTTTCTCCTTGTGGGTTTACACCATTTTATATATATATATATATATATATATATATATATATATATATATATATATATATACACACACTGTATATGTATGGAATAATGAATAAATGTCAGTCTTTTTGTACCAGAAATACTTGCAAAGGTTCTAAGGAATAAATAATCGGAAAAAAATAAAAAATATATACACACAGGGTGTCCCAGAATTAACTATCTATTTCAATGAAATCGGACAAATTTTTTAAAAACACTTTTATTTATGTTTATCATGTTTAATATGTGTTAAAAATGTATAAATTTCTAAATTTTTTCATAATTTTATTTTCATAATTTTTTCATTATCTGGTCCAATGAAAGACCGTCTGAAGTCATAGAATGGCAGAGAGACTCTCCAAAAGTTAACGTGTGGCTTGGAATGACCAAATCCAAAATTTATGGCCCATTCTTCTTTGCGGAAGCAACTGTAACAGGTACCGTCTACCTTGATATGCTTCAGCAGTTTCTCGAACGACAGCTTCTTGATGATGGCATTCTTGATAATGTTGTGTTTCAACAAGATGGAGCACCATAAATTTTGGATTTGGTCATTCCAAGCCACACATTAACTTTTGGAGAGTCTCTTTGCCATTCTATGACTTCAGACGGTCTTTCATTGGACCAGGTAATGAAAAAATTATGAAAATAAAATTATGAAAAAAATTTAGAAATTTATACATTTTTAACACATATTAAACATGATAAACATAAATAAAAGTGTTTTTAAAAAATTTGTCCGATTTCATTGAAATAGATAGTTAATTCTGGGACACCCTGTATATGTAATATCTTTCTTTTTTCGTAAGATATTCCTATAAAAATTGCCTTCACAAACGCATTCCACTTACAGTAGTCGCACTCGATTTTTACTTCCGCTTCGCAGAAAGATTCTCTCAAAGATTCTGATGAAGCACAGTATTTGGATCGTTATGGGAATCATTACTATTGTAGCGTGTGAATACCTCAAGAAGGCGACCTACGTCATGGCCAGTGTCATAACACCGCTTCCATCGATCACCGATGTTAAGAGACTGTAGGTCTGGAGAGTAGTTGGATGGGGAGATCGTCCTCCGCGCCCAGATTATATAGCAACGGTGGCCAAACCCCGGCTCGCGAGCCGCATGTGGCTCTCGAGGTTGTTGACCGGCTCGCGAGACAATTTTGGTTTTTATTGTATTTATCATAAAAGACAAAATTCATAATACAAATATAATTTTTTTTTCACATGAAAAAATATGAAAAAAAAACAAGGAAAAATTGAATTGACAATAAAATGCCTCATGCGTACGACAATTTCTTTTGCGTGACAGGCACTAAGCGGGATAATTACGTAATTAACACCAATCGCCACTCACCAGTGTCCAGTACCCCTCGAGCTACCCTGCGGATATTAAAGATAACTAACTGGCGATATTTGTTCGTTATGTTACTGGCGATGGAAATGTGAAAGAAGAACTCTTGGACTTAATGACCCTAAGAGAAACCACCAGAGGGGTTGACATAAAGAACGCACTTGACGAGGCATTATCAAATGCTCAAGTACCATTGAATAAACTTGTCAGTGTTGCAACAGATGGAGCACCAGCTATGGTAGGACAAAATGTACTCCTAGTTGGGCTCTTGACACGCGATCCCAAGTATCCTGTCTCTCTTTATTCACTGTATCATTCACCGTGGTCATTTGGTAAGCAAGTACTTTAGGTATGACAGTGTTATGAAATGTGTTCTAGAAATTGTGAATTTCATTCGTTCAAATGCAAAAACGCACCGAGAGTTTAGAAATTTTACCGAGGAGCTGGATCTTCAAGATAAGCCAGATGACCTTTCATTCTACTGTATTGTAAGGTGGTTATCAACTAGTAATCTCCTGAATAGGTTTGTTGCAATGTTAGAGCCTATCATTGATTTCTTGAAAGAAAAGGGAAAGTCATACCCACAACTAGAAGATCACGAATGGGTGCAGGATCTGATGTTTTTTACTGATGTAATACAACCCCTTCAGAATCTAAATTTGGCACTTCAGGGAAAGGGTAAGGTCATTTCTGACCTTACACAGACAGTTTTCAGTTTCAAGAATAAAATAAAGCTCTTCCAAAAAGATCTAGTAACAAAAAAATTTGACCACTTTCCCCACCTGAAAAACCGAGCAAACACTTTTTCTGATATTGAAATAAAAGATAGTAAATTGGAGGAATACAAAGGTAAATTAGAAGGACTAATTGATGATTTTCAGTTCAGGTTTGATGAACTAAAGAAGCTAAAACCATGCTTCGAATTTCTTGTAAATCCTTTCCTGATTGATGTCGTCAACGATGGCTGTCCTGTTACCACACCTTTTGTTACGGAAGCTGCTTCAATACAAACAGAACTTTTGGAGCTACAGGAGGACGTGGGTTTAAAGTTGATACATAAAAGCTTATCTGCGGTTGAATTTTGGAAGCAAGTACCAGAGACAAAGTATCCTCACCTCAGGAAAACCAGTTTCTGACTTATCTCAGTTTTTGGGACAACTTATTGCTGTGAAGCACTCTTCTCGGCAATGAAGTTTGTAAAGTCAAAACATCGTGCTGCCCTCACTAACGAACACCTGACTGAGCTTCTTCATACCGCCTTAACATCACATCAGCCAGACTTTAAAGCATTAACAGCCAAAATGAAGACCCAAACTAAGCCTTCTACAAGCAGTAATTAAACAATTTAATAATGTGAGTATAACTATATGTATATGTAAATGTTTTTAATAATTAAATTCTTAAAATATTTTGCGGCTCTTACATCTGAAAAACGCTCTTGGGTCCAGGAAACTTGGCCACCCCTGTTATATAGCGACTTTGGTTCGGATCCCGAGTAAATCTGCAGGTCCTCTCCGTCGTATGACCTTAGATGTGAAGGTGATCAAACAACCCAATCAAATAATAACTTCGATAAGGCTTTATATAAACCTGTGGAGTACGATAAAGTTTAAACTTTGTCAACGTATTATTAAAAATTGTGCAAATTATTTCTGATTTGGAATCGCCAAAATAGCACAATTCTAGCGAGTACACACACACACACACACACACACACACACACACACACACACACACACACACACACACACACACACTTACTTTTGGTTTAAATTTTAAAACAAATATTTGTCTCCCAAATAAAATGTCAAATTGTCAGTCAGTGTTGGGACTATTTTTTTATTCTGTGTTAACGATCTGGACGATAATTTATTGAGTAAAATCTCTCGATATACCAAATCCTGTTCAGTATCTCAACAGTTAAACGGATCAATATTTTCATTTCCCACACTACAGTTATATTAACGTGAAGATTCAGTCCTGCTTTGGCTCATTTTTTGCCTCGTTAAACCCAAAGATTAATTTTACATTCCAACAAACAAACTAACAAAGAATTCCGATCTTTCTTCATGTGCTACACTTGTTTACTACTCTGCGAATTATATAGGCAGCACCTATATAATAGCTTCAGACTCCAGCTGAGAGTCGATAAACAATCGAGGACTTTCGAGTAAGACTTCACCCTATTCAACAGTCCTTCCAAACTCGCAGTTGAATCCACAGTATATCTTTTCATCTGATCTTCCCTTTGATCCCGCCACTTACACATAATGTACAGTGCTTACAAGAAGTCTCGCGCCTCTGTCTCGTACCAAGCTAGTCTGTTAGGTATAAAATGGGCGGTCCTTATGGCAGCGGAGGTCTGTTCGGATTGGTGCACATAATTGCTCTAACCCTATCAATGACGTCCACATTATCATTGTGTTGATCACTCTATCTATTTATATATAGAGACATACTGTATATAGATATATATAGAGTATGCAGGGGATAACGTGTCTTAGTCCTAGCTATGGTAGTTGTCTTACAATTGACAGTCCCAAGTGCAAGTTACGTTAACACCTCCACATAAACTACCCTGGACTAAAATAACATACGTGAAGCCCTTACCCACAAACCATTTAAAAGGTGTGATTTAAAAGCTCTCTCTCTGAGAACTTTGATATTATCGGAATAACGGAATCCTGGATTCATTCCGAATCAAGGGATTTTGTAGGAGAATTTGAAATGATAGGTTACAAAATGTTTCACAAAGATAGGAACGGAAGGGAAGGCGGCGGTGTACTTTTGTATGCTCGGGACTCCCTGCACCCAGTAAACAGTAATATCGTATCTGCTCATGAAATGTTGGGAATTGATCTAAACCTAAATAATAAAGTAGTGCAGCTACTTCTAGTATATAGACCACCTCACTACCCCGTGGATAAGGATATAAACTTGTATAACCAATTAAGCAGAATAGTGAATAATAAGATCAGTGTGATTTTTGGTGATTTTAATTGTGGTAATGTAAATTGGGAAAACAAAACAGCTGATGCTGAGGGCTCAAGACTGTTGGAATTTGCCGATGATAACTTATTAAGTCAATGGGTTGATGGGCCTACTAGGGGTAATAATAAACTAGACCTCATATTCACGAACGAAGATGACCTAGTCTCTAACCTGACTATTGGTGAAAATTTAAGTAACAGCGATCATAATTTGATTAGGTTTGACCTCAGGGTTCCAGTCAATACACGCGAAAATACTCGTGAAAGACTGGATTTCTCGAGGGCAAATTTTGAAAGCTTCCGAAGTAGTTTAGATACACTTGAAGTTCTAATAAGTGAGGATGTCAATGTCACCTGGAGCTCATATAGGGATCAATTTAGAATATTACAGAACACTTTTATACCCACTAAAATGGTTTCCTTGTCAACAAAGTCACCGAAATGGTTTAACAACGAAATTAGGAGGGCTATTACGGGAAGAAATAGTGCCTACAAACTACTTAAGTCGCATTTCAACCACACTAATTCAGAAAACTATATAAACCTGGTTAAATCCTTAATTAGATCAGCCAAACGTGATGAAGAAGCTAGAGTTGCCTCACTCTGTAAAGTTAACCCTAAAGAATTTTTTGCCCATGTTAATAGCAGAAAGCCAATTAAAAATTCTGTAGGCCCCTTAAAAGATAGAAATGGCGTACTGAAATTCGGTGATAAAGATATAGCTAATACGTTATACGAGTTCTTCGTTACAGTCTTCAAGGAGGAAGACACAATAGAAGTGCCAAGTCCTCGGATTACATATGATGGTGACAATCCTGTAGAGACCATAAGTTTTACGAGAAATGAGGTACAGCAATTAATTGATAAGATGAATAAATACAAATCACCTGGTCCTGACTTATTTCTTCCAAGGGTATTAAAAGAGGTTAGCCACAATGTTGTTGACGACTTAGTAACCGTATTCAAACAATCAATCGAGTTAGGGAAAGTTCCAACCGACTGGAAGTTAGCAAATGTAACACCTATCTTTAAAAAGGGTGATAGGGAAAATCCTTGTAATTATCGCCCAATCAGTTTAACATCAGTTGTCGGCAAACTGTTGGAATCCATCATTACAAAACGTATTGTGTATCACCTTGAATCTAACAATCTAATTTTTTATTCTCAACATGGATTTAGGCGACATAGATCCTGTCTGACAAACCTGTTAGAGTTTTTCCATAATATGCATACACTGTACGATGCAAGTAGGGCAATAGATATAGTGTATCTTGACTTTCAAAAAGCCTTTGACAAAGTCCCTCACGCTAGATTGGTAGCTAAAGTCAAAGGACTAGGAATCACCGGGCTCGTTTCCAACTGGATTGAGGATTGGTTAAAAGATAGAAAGCAGAGAGTGGTAATAAATGGAGTGGCTTCGGAGTGGGCGCCCGTCACCAGTGGTGTCCCACAGGGTTCCGTGCTGGGTCCTTTACTTTTTATCATCTATATTAACGATATAGACGTCGGGCTTCTAAGTGCAATCTCCAAATTTGCAGACGATACGAAATTAGGAAGTAGTGTAGGTACTGAGGAGGGCGTAAGAATGCTTCAGAACGATCTTGACAGGTTGGGCGAATGGTCTGCTACTTGGCAGATGCCATTCAACTTGGACAAATGTAAGGTAATGCACATAGGTTATAAAAACCCGAAGACCGATTACTCTCTCTTGGGAAGGAACTTGACTGAGACCGATCTAGAGAAAGACTTAGGAGTCTATATCAGCAACGATCTGAAACCGTCGAAGCACTGTGCAGAAGTCGAAAAGAGGGCCTTAAAATTATTAGGTTATATTAAAAGACAGTTCCAGTTTCGGAACGAGGAGACTGTAATGTGTCTTTATAATTCACTAGTCAGACCTCAACTGGAATACTGTGCGCAGTTTTGGTCTCCGTCCCTCAGGAAGGACATAGAAAGGTTAGAAAGAGTACAAGCAAGGGCTACAAAATTGATCCCTTCAATGAGAATGCAAAGCTACCAACGGAGATTGGAGCGCCTAAATCTGTTTAGCTTAGAGACGAGGAGGTTGCGGGGGTCAGCTTATTCAAGTCTTCAAGATGCTCAAAGGAATAGACAGGGTAGATTACAGACACTTTTTCTCACTTAATGCCAATCCGACAAGAAATAATGGGTTTAAACTGGAACTAAAGACATTTAGGACCTCTGTCTGCGGAAATTTCTTTTCCTATAAAATCGTTAATATCTGGAACCAACTTCCCTCAGAGGTTGTTTCCAGTCAAAGTGTAAATGTGTTTAAAAATAGGCTAGACAAAGTACTGAATACACTCATAGTTTAAGATTAAAACATAAGAAAACTCTGCAGGAGTTCGCTTGCACAGTGTCTCTGTGAGCAAGCTAATATAGAGCTATTTATATATTCTCCACTTTCCTGTAAAATCTCCTTGGCTACTTTTCCAGGGTCAAGGTATTTTTTTCAACCTTTTTCCGTACCTGCCTCTGGCAGGGAGGGAGCGGAGGGTGGGGAGAGAGCCTTCTACTTTTCTATCCAGTTTTCTACTACTAGGATAGTTGAAAGAAAAATAAACTTTTAATAACAGGAACCTCCCAGAGTGGACCAAAAGGTCTCTGAGGCTTCCTCTTGTCCTTGTAACTCCTTGTAACTCTCTCTCTCTCTCGAGTATGCTGTGCAGTTCTGGTCGCCCACCCTCAGGAAAGATATTGAGAGGCTGGAGCGAGTGCAGGGGAGGGCCACAAAGTTAATCCCTTCCGTTAGGCATATGTGCTACAATCGACGGTTACGCGCCCTGAACTTGTTTTCGCTTGAAACTCGGAGGTGCGCGGTCAACTGATCGAGATTTTCAAGCTCTTACGCGGGTTCAACGATGTCGATTTTAGAAGTATGTTTAGTTTAAATGATAACCCAACTCGCAACAATGGTTGGAAGTTGGATTTGAGACGGTTTAGGACTAGTGTGTGTGGGAATTACTTTACGTATAAGATCTGTGACACATGGAACACGTTACCTTCGGAAGTTGTGAACAGTTCCTCTGTGGATCAGTTCAAGAAAAGGTTAGACCAAATCTTGCACACTATTTGAGTGTGTAGAAAATTTTTCCTGGCACCCGTTGCCATTGGTACCTCCTCGGTATGGGCCGCAAGGCCTTTTGAGGTACTTATTTTCCTTGTAACTCCTTGTAACTCTCTCTCTCTCTCTCTCTCTCTCTCGCAGGGGGTATAAAAGTTATGCACTTTCCTTCTGGGTGTTGTAAACTTTATACTTGGGGTGTGACAGCCCTCCCGTCCCGAGTCGTGGGATTCTAGAGAAATTGGCTGCCAATTCCTTTAGGTTCTCTCTCTTTCGGGAAAGCGGGTGAAGTCTGTTGTACAAACCTGTCCCGTGGGTTACTAGGACCCCTTCCCATCCCTACTCTGTTGTTTTAGCTTAGGTTAAGGATGTTCTCCTCTGACTGCAAAAAAAAAAAAAAAAAAAAAAAAAAAAAATTTTAGTATTAAGTCCTCTCTACTCTTACGATTAGGACCCTACTGCTACCTCATGCGTAGGAAGAGAGGCTTTCGAACATCTATAAATAACACCATTTCACTTCAGTTGTAGGTAAATAATTAGAGGGGATAATAACGGGTAGGATTGTTGACCATTTGGATTCCTACAAGCTACTTGGGGACTCCAACATGGGTTTAGACAGCATAGGTCGTGTCTCACCAACTTGCTCGAGTTTTTCCACGTCATGTTGAGTGAGTATGATAAGAGTAGGGCGATTGATATACTTTATCTCGACTTTCAGAAAGCCTTTGATAAGGTACCTCACTGCCGGCTAATGGCCAAAGTGCGCGCGCTGGGTATTGGTGGGGAAGTAGGTAGGTGGATTGAAAACCGGCTGAAGAATGCCACAAAGTTAATCCCTTCCGTTAGGCACAAAGGCTACAATCGACGCTTACGTGACGCGGGTTCAAAAATGTCGATTTTAGAAGCATGTTTAGTTTAAATGATAACCCAACTCGCAACAATGGTTGGAAGTTGGATTTGAAACGGTTTAGGACTAGTGTGTGTGGGAATTACTTTACGTATAAGATCTGTTACACGTGGAACAGGTTACCTTCAGAAGTTGTGAACAGTTCCTCTGTGGATCAGTTCAAGAAAAGGTTAGACCAAATCTTGCTCATTATTTGAGTGTGTAGAAAATTTCCCTGGTACTCGTTGCCATTGGTACCTCCTCGGTAGGGCCGCAAGGCCATTTGAGGTACTTCTTTTCCTTGTATCTCTCTCTCTCTCTCTCTCTCTCTCAAAGGACTAGGAATCACTGGGCTCGTTTCCAACTGGATTGAGGATTGGTTAAAAGATAGAAAGCAGAGAGTGGTAATAAATGGAGTGGCTTCGGAGTGGGCGCCCGTCACCAATGGTGTCCCACAGGGTTCCGTGCTGGGTCCTTTACTTTTTATCATTTATATTAACGATATAGACATCGGGCTTCTAAGTGCAATCTCCAAATTTGCAGACGATACGAAATTAGGAAGTAGTGTAGGGACTGAGGAGGGCGTAAGAACGCCTCAGAACGATCTTGACAGGTTGGGCGAATGGTCTGCTACTTGGCAGATGCCATTCAACTTGGACAAATGTAAGGTAATGCACATAGGTTATAAAAACCCAAAGACTGATTACTCTCTTTTGGGAAGGAACTTGACTGAGACCGATCTAGAGAAAGACTTGGGAGTCTACATCAGCAACGATCTGAAACCATCGAAGCACTGCGCAGAAGTCGAAAAGAGGGCCTTAAAATTATTAGGTTATATTAAAAGACCGTTCCAGTTTCGGAACAAGGAGACTGTAATGTCTCTTTATAATTCTCTAGTCAGACCTCAACTGGAATACTGTGCGCAGTTTTGGTCTCCGTCCCTCAGGAAGGATATAGAAAGGTTAGAAAGAGTACAAGCAAGGGCTACAAAATTGATCCCTTCAGTGAGAATGCAAAGCTACCAACGGAGATTGGAGCGCCTAAATCTGTTTAGCTTAGAGACGAGAAGGTTCCGAGGTCAGCTTATTCAAGTCTTTAAGATGCTCAAAGGAATAGACAGGGTAGATTACAGAAACTTATTCTCACTTAATGCCAATCCGACAAGAAATAATGGGTTTAAACTGGAACTAAAGACATTTAGGACCTCTGTCTGCGGAAATTTCTTTTCCTATAAAATCGTTAATATCTGGAACCAACTTCCCTCAGAGGTTGTTTCCAGTCAAAATGTAAATGTATTTAAAAATAGGCTAGACAAAGTACTGAACACTCATAGTTTAAGATTAAAACATAAGAAAACTCTGCAGGAGTTCGCTTGCACGGTGTCTCGGTGAGCAAGCTAAATATAGAGCTATTTATATATTCTCCACTTTCCTGTAAAATTTCCTTGGCTACTTTTCCAGGGTCAAGGTATTTTCTTCAACCTTTTTCCGTACCTGCCTCTGGCAGGGAGGGAGCGGAGGGTGGGGAGAGAGCCTTCTACTTTTCTATCCAGTTTTCTACTACTGCTAGGATAGTTGAAAGAAAAATAAACTTTTAATAACAGGAACCTCCCAGAGTGGACCAAAAGGTCTTTGAGGCTTCCTCTTGTCCTTGTAACTCCTTGTAACTCTCTCTCTCTCTCTCTCTCTCTCTCTCTCTGGCACCCGTTGCCAATGGTACCTCCTCGGTATGGGCCGCAAGGCCTTTTGAGGTACTTCTTTTCCTTGTAACTCTCTCTCTCTCTCTCTCTCTCTCTCTCTCTGATCACACCGCATGGCAATGTATCCATATAACGTTAATAATAACCGAAACTCGAGAAAATATACTTTCTGCCTTCCGCTCTACTCCAAATCCTTTTCTCTTAGTGATCTCTTAATACAAACTAATCTATCATACTTTGCGACTTTTTAACTCTGGTAGGATTCGATTCCATTCCTATAGTGTAAGAGATACTTAAATTCATGTGTGTATTATATGGAAGGAAGGGACAGTAAAAGCGATAATAGGTTTAATGAAGGAAGTGGAATGAGGATGGAGGTAAGCGTTGCTATGTCGAAGGGAACGAGGTTGGGTGGGGAATTACGAAGGGAGGAGGAAATGCTAAACACAAACTCAAATATTTATTTTAATGACCTAGACCTAGAAAGACAGAGCAAAATACCTTAAACTAACAATGAATTGACAGAAACAGAAGAGTCTGGTCTTAGACGCACTGATAGGTTTAACGTATGTGGCTAGAGGCCGCCACTCAGAATTAACACTACTACCTAAGTCATAATAAGGTTATTTACTATGACAGAGTAGTCATGAGTAGTTATGGAAATAAAATATGATTATACTGTTGATGTCTGACTATATTCAGTTGGGATATAAACTATTGCTGACAATCTTTGGATCCTTGGCTTTTAAGACGAATTTTTTATGCATATGTTCAACAAAATAGGAAATTGGCTGATTATTATTACCATTCGAAGGGTTGGTACCCTTCACAACCGAAATCAATTTCAGAAGGGGTGCATGGTATCCTCATTTCCTTTATCGTCCCAGCACGCTTCACATAAGCCATTTACACAAAGATGGAAAGGCCGTCTGTGCACCACGAGACGACCCAGGCAATGCGGGGAGCAATCGTGACATTGCATGAATATGGTGTGCCAATAAGAGAAATATCAAGACGACTAGATGTTCATCGAAGCACTGTGGAACGGTGGATTCATCGGTATGAAGCAGAAAACTCAATCGTTACTTTGCCGAGGTCTGGTCCTCCGCGTTCAACATCTCAAAAGGAAGATGCTGCGATTGTTAATCATACCAGAGAGCATCCGTTTGTTCCAGCGACGCATATTTACAGATACCTGAACCTTCGTTGTAGCGCAAATACAGTGAACAACAGACTTCACGAGGCAGGGTATTTTTCTCGCCGTCCAGCTATAAAACCTGCATTGACGATTGACCATAAAGAGGCGCGGATGGGACTTGCCTTGCAATACTTGCCGCAGGAGGAAGAATTCTGGAGAAAAGTTGTGTACTGTGACGAAAAAACATTTTCAACAGATAGCGGAAAACGCTATGAAGAAGGAAATGGTTTCCCGAGCAAACGTAGTGGTCACATCAGTCTCGGTGTGTGGGGCTGGATGTCTGGCTATGGTGTCGGAGAATTGGCTCAAGTAGATGGACGTTTTACTGGACAGTAATATTGCAGATACTGGAAGAGGTGCTGCTACCCAGTGTTCGTGCGTATCTGGTTCCAGCACCGGAACCATTTTACTTAATGGAAGATAACAGTCCCATTCATAGGAGTAACGTTGTGAGAGCGTGGTACGAAGATCACCCAGAGATTATTAATCTAATTCTGCCATCACCTTCTCCTGATTTGAATCCGATTGAAAACCTTTGGGCAATAATGATTAACGAATGGGAGCAACGCAATGAAAGAACATTTGAAGCACTTTTAGCTCACACGAGGAATAGTTGGGAGAGCTTACGCCGAACACCAAACATTCCCTACAATCTGGCCTCTTCTATGCCGCAACGATTGCAAGAAATTATTGATGCTGGAGGAAGCTATACGAAATACTGATGTTAAAGCCATGACGTAAATGTGTATCGAATATATATTTATGTTAATATAGAATTTTATTATATTTTTATGTTTGACATCTATAAAAGTATATATTGTGACCATGAAAGAACGTTACTTATCCTTAGAATCTTTTCTTGCAATGACTACGCCCGTGGAGATGATAATATATGCATTGTTGAAACAAACTATGAGAAGGTAATAGTTTCAGGAAAAAAATAAAAACTGGCAACATCGAGGTCATCACATGTTTATGGGAATTGTCATATGATATGCTACCAATAAACTCTTATATACTACTATATACAGTATACTATATTACGTAATAATTACGATGAACAAATCAAATGCAAATTTCTCTGATTCACGGCCCACCAGTCTTGCTTTAGAGTTTAGACTAATGACTTTCATAAGATGGAATAGGTTTAACATAGTTCGTTTAATAGGTTACCACTTAAAACAATGGATAAACTATTTATTAGTGAGATGACCGTGACTTCCTCGAAATGCGAGCGCGTGAGAGGTTCACTAGGAATTTGGTCATTAGATTCTTCACGTAGGATATATATCACAAACAACAATATTGACAACAATTCCCAACAATTACTTAATGTCAATAATTGCATTTGAGCAAATAATTTAGACCTGCGTCAAAATAACTTAGGTATCATGCCATGATTTGGGATATTTGCCGAATTAGTCGTTCTCTATAGTCTACAGTATATATTGAGACGGTATAATGTGATGCCCAGCTAATATTATGATGACTAGGATTGCTCCATAACTAGGCTGACCATACGTACCGTTTTGAACGGGACAGTACCGTTTTGTATGGGTTTTTGTATGGGTTCTGTCACTGAAGAATAATTGTAAGCTCAATATGTTTATGTACTTACTTTTTCATGAATACAGAATATTACATAACCCCCGTCCCTTTTTTGCCATCCCAATGTCCCGTTTTTGTCTCAAGGAAATATGGTCAGCCTATCCATAACCATCCCAACATCCCGAAACTTGCTCCATTCTGTTTCTCAATCATTTGTATTTTAAACACTAAAATGTAGCAGAAGTGACGTAATAATGGACGTCATTGATTGTGTTAGAGCAGTTATGTGCACCAATCCGAACACACCTCCGCTGCCATAAGGACCGCCCATTTTATACCTAACAGACTAGCTTGGGACGAGACAGAAGCGTGAGACTTCTTGTAAGCACTGTACATACAATCTTGCCGTTTTGGAATTAATGAGCATCCATAAATCCAGTTGGACATAAGTCCCGTTGGACGATGCAGGTTGAACGGGTCACCTAACCAACAGTCATAAATTTCAACGAGCTCTCAACGGTTACAGCTCTTCATACGAGTAAGTAATCGTCCAAACAAAACACGCGTTTCCGTTAATTTCAACAGTAAATCCTTTGACTAATTCTCCCAGCTAATTGCTAATTATTTGAGTATCGAATCACTGAACATCTATTCACCAGCTTTCAATTAATTCTAAGTTTTATTCCAGAGTCCAGACCCGTTTTGTAGACATCATTTCTTAAAATTTTAAAAGATTTTTTTAATTTTGAGAAAAAAATGTTTTTTCTTTCTCGTAATTACTGTACGAATATAGTCCAGTCAATCTGGTGATAGACCCACCACAAATTGCAACAGAAACAAATTCAGTTTTTTTCATTATTTATTGTAAAAGAACATTAAAAGTAACGACAAATCAAAGCATTGGAACACACGCAAATCTGGTGTGCCTTCATGACACATATTTCAGATATTCATTGAAAAAAATAACAGCTTCAATGCTACAGAAAAAACCCTATCTTTGTTATTATTCAACTGATTTGCAATATTAATGTATTAATGGGTTTGTAATTTCAGGACCTAATCATGTATACCGTATCTTTATGATATACTACGTATAACGAATAATATCATTAATTTGTAAAAAAATATCGGGATATATGGAGATGTATGGAATTTACATTAAGGATAAACACCTCTCTATTTTAATGTCGTCTAATGTTAAACATAAGTATATGCCTCGATGTAAGCAAAATTATGTAAAAAATATTATTTTAACACTAGTAACAATATGTAACATCGTGATAGTACTGCACAATGCTTTGTATTTACAATTAGTTATCAATATTCGTCATTATCTACATCCGCTAAAGTTGCATTGCATTCACCACATGCTGGAGAACATTCCAAGCCATATTTCTTACAGCTACAGCGCAGTGTGTTGCAACTAGTCTTACAGTTGCAATGAATTGCTTCGAGAAGGTACTGGCTTCAAGTCTGTGTGGATGGATATCATTCTGCTATCACGGACTGTCCACCCCCAGTCCTCAGGAGGCAAGTTCGCCCCCGTCCACTACTGCACCTGATGGTAAACAGGCAGACTATGATATTGTGCAGCTGCAGATGTGGGGGACAGAGATCGTGGTTGAACATTGGAAGTACTTGAAGATACCTTCTTGTAGAAATGTTGGTCTTAAACTGTCTTAAACTGCCTGGTTGACCATTGTATACACAAACGAGTGCGTGCTCGCCAGCAGTCACAGTGTCACTCTTGCTAGCATCTGGGCGCTTGAACACTGCTACCTGCTGCCGAAAGTACTCACTGGACTGGATTTTTTTCATAGCCTCAGGCTTGCCGATGCCAAACAGCCTAGATATGGTGTCACATTCCAGAATGGCGTGTGTAAACAGAAAGTTTCCACACACATCATTCCCAAGTGAACTTTGAACAAGCTTGATGTCCCAACACCTTAGTAATTTCTTGTCATTTAACTTTGTCTCTGGTCTGAAATAGATTCTGAAGAGAGTATCTCGTCCATCACTGCAGAGCAAGATAAGGAGATCGGTGTCATCTCCAACTACTACAGTATTATGTTGATTTGCAGATGTAATTGCAGTTTGTACAATTAGCATGTCAGCATCTGATTTCGCATGAAACAAACGCTTCACAATAATTGAGTATTGCTCAGTACTCACAAGCCCATACAGAAAATGAGACATTGCGAACATTGAAGCTATACAAAGGACTTTTAAGTCTAAGATAGAGGAAACGGAAGGTGAAGACTACTGGTCTCGACTACAGTCCCTGAAACTCTACTCTCTCTCGAAAAAAAAAGGCGCGAGCAGTACACAATAATATACATATGGAAAATACTTGAGGGCTCTCTCCCTAACCTTAGAAATGAAATAGAAACAAACTTGAATTGAGAGAAGAGGCAGATTTTGTATTGTCCCAGCTGCGGTGGGACAAGAGGCCATGAAAACGAGGATGGAAAATACCCTCAGAATACGAGGCCCAAAGCTTTTCAGTGCCCTCCCAAAAGAAGTAAGGAATCTCCAGCACACCGACCTGAATAACTTCAAGAACCAGCTGGACAGATTCCTGTGTAAAGTTCTTGACCAGCCATGCGTAGTTGGCTACGAGGGCAGGACGAGATCTGAGCATTTCCCTCCTTCACCAAATCCTGCAAATGAGGCGGGATGCTGCAAAGGGGTCGACTCCATGTTGTTGGATCATATTACTGAGTCAATGAATCTCTGCTTGTTGCTACTGTTGGAGAGGAAATCTTCCTCCTTCAATCGCAATGTCATGTTTCGTGTGAAGTGCACATCTGGACCTGTACCACGTTTGGTTCGTCTGTAATTAGTTTCATCTTTGGTAGATGGGCCACTGTCATATCCATCAAAGACAATTTTTGGTAGGCCATACCTTTTGGTCACATAGTGTATGTAGAGAAAACATATAGCTTCGTAAGTTTCGCCAGCGGGCCAAGGAATTCCCTGTAGGAGAGCACCACCATTTAACATAATGTACATTATCAGGCTGGCTGGGTTCAGCAGCAGGAATTTTATTTCACATTGTATTATCCGGTGCTGGTTTGGAAGCTTCCAATAATATCCCAGTTGAATCAAACAGAGTGGGTGGGTAGTTGCAGAGCTCGTATGTGAATACCTTTTGCAGATCACCACTGCTTGTCCCAGCTGTGACCAAACGCTGGAATAGTAGGTCTGGACAAATTGATATTGTTTGTTCCTATACGAACTACTGTTTTCGTTTGCATATTAATGTCCTGATCTTTTTTTCTGAACACATGATCCAGAACACGATGACCCAGCATCGCACCCAGAATTTTCTGACCTACACTGAGTGCTTTGAGTTGGCATTGTCATCAGCACAGGCCCTCGACTCAATACTATCAAGGTAGTTGTCCTATAAAAATGGACTGCTACATGCCAGGAAAATTAGAAGTTTTTGCGTGTCACTGACATCTCTCTGCTGTCGCACAGTGCTCATATGTTTATGCTGGTCACTTGTGTTGAAACTCACAGACGTGAACTCCTGCATGGCATTATTTATTTCGGCACAAGTGGGGTTTGATGATAACCAAATGAGCCTCTGTTTCTCATCCATTCCCCAACCTCCTCTGGTCAAACCTCCAGTTGTCTTGAGGCTCCGCATTAGCACTTGCTCTAGCACAAGGTCTGTTGACAGCCCAGCCCAATAACGGTCTGACCGTCGCACAATATGAAGACCCTCTTTAAAAGATTTTAGTAGTCTAGTATGTTGTACAGATAACTTGTCCATACGCTGCGGGTACACATGAAGTGACTTGGTGTATAAGCGGTTTGAGTGACCTGAAATTTAGGAGTGTCTCGACACCCACAATAATCTAGAAAAAAATGAGCTGGATCAGACAAGAAATAAAAAAAAGTTTTAAATTTTATTTCTTAATCTCCTCCGCAATTAAAATAAATTGAACAACATGCATATGAACCGAATTGTTCCAATGCTTCGATTTTTCATGATTTTTAACGGGATATTCTACACAAAATTTACAACTGAATGAGGCCAAACTCGTTTCTGTTGCAATTTGTGGTGGGTTTGACCTATTTTTGGACTAGATTGACAGGACTAATATCACATTTAGTTTATATGTTGATCCGAATATTGAGATTGGAGATGAAAGTAGATTTTCACGATGATAAGTTCTGTTGTCGTCTTGAAATTGTTCATCCTAATTCAGTTTCTCGAAAAACGAACCTTTCAATCAATAATAATAGTTTAGAATAATACAAAATAGATACTTGTTACATGGAAAGTAATTGTTGATAACGTTTTAGGTTGTTTAAAGACCTTTGTAATGGCAAAAGGTCGTAAAGGACGGCTTTACGCGAGATTCGAACCATGTACCGGTCATTACAGCATCTGAACGCGGAGGACGGCCACCCATCCAACTACTGAACAAATATATATATATGTATGTATACACAAACTCAGAATGGTCCCCCTGAGAAACTTATATGTTAAACACAGACCGTGCATGGAACAAGGAACTCTTCTGGGAAAATTAAATCCACTATAGTCCGAATAAGTAATGGTAAATGACAAATACCATAGTTTTTCTTTTTCATGATGCTAGCCCGACGTGGGCAACGGGTCTCTCGCAAAGAGGTCCCATAAATATAGCTTCCCTCACCAGCTATCTGCAAAGCAGACAGGATCCAGCATTGGGACATGGATCTAGGGTTTAAAACAAGCCTAGTCCCACTACATTCAGAACCTCTATATAAGTAAAAGACTCTTTGCATTCACGTCGGATTGAATAAATCAAAGAAAAAGGGGTAACTATTGTATTTTTAGCCAAAAAAACAAAACTTAAACCTCATCCGGGACATTGAGCGTCCACTTTTCAAGGCACGTAACACGTCCGTTTAATATACACAAACTCAGAATGGTCCCCTGAGAAACTTATATGTTAAACACAGACCGTGCATGGAACAAGGAACTCTTCTGGGAAAATTAAATCCACTATAGTCCGAATAAGTAATGGTAAATGACAAATACCATAGTTTGTTTTTTTCATGATGCTAGCCCGACGTGGGCAACGGGTCTCTCGCAAAGAGGTCCCATAAATATAGCTTCCCTCCATGTCCCAAAGCTGGATCCTGTCTGCTTTGCAGATAGCTGGTGAGGGAAGCTATATTTATGGGACCTCTTTGCGAGAGACCCGTTGCCCACGTCGGGCTAGCATCATGAAAAAGAAAAACTATGGTATTTGTCATTTACCATTACTTATTCGGACTATAGTGGATTTAATTTTCCCAGAAGAGTTCCTTGTTCCATGCACGGTCTGTGTTTAACATATATGTATGTATATATAGATATATGTATGGTATACGTATACTTTAGTGTCGGAAGTTATTTATACGTTTAATATCAACAAAAAATACGTAAGCCTCAATATAACTTCATTAAAAGTATTAAAACGATATTACAACTGATAAATGCTCCATGTTGACGACGTAGCTTCTTCTTTACCCGGTTAGGTCAACTGTGCGCCCTTGACGATTGGTTAGGTTGAGTCGTGATATTTTCACGACTTAACCTAACCAATCGTCGTCTAGGGCGTACAGTTGACCTAACCTGGCAAAGAAGCTACGTCGTCAACATGAGTAGTATGGTGGCAAAATGGGAGTGCAAATGCAATTGCATAATGTTGCATAATATTACAAGAGCCAACCCCCCCTTTGTTGCAAGAGTGTCAACCCCGACCCCCCTTTGCTGCAAGGCATCCCAAAATGGGGTTGCAAGGGGTATGCAACTTGGAGGCGGAGTTATCCCCCAAGCTGAACCCCAAAGGGGCATACCTAACCTTAGGGGAAACCTCTTTGAGGGAGAAGTTGGGACGGCCTCACCCCGCAAAGGGGCATACCTAACCTAAGGTGGAGGGAACCCAGAGGAGGGGGTTCTTCGCTTGGCGAGAGCCAAGCGCATATGAGTCCTTCAGCCAAGCCGCAGCTCTCTTATAAGGCCTTAATGAGCCAGTTGGCTTAGAAGGCTGAGTTGCCAGATTCGTTATTTATTTATTTATTTAAACCTTATATTAATCAACCAGGTGGCTTAGAAGGCTGAGTTGCCATATAGCAATAATCATTTAATTAAAGCATATATTAATCAGCCAGAGCCAGTTGGCTTAGAAGGCTGAGGATTGCGCTGTTTATTTGCATATATTCTTCCGTCATCTGGCTTAGAGGGCTGAGTTGCCAGATAGCAATAATCATTCAATTAAAGCATATATTAATCAGCCAGAGGCAGTTGTCTTAACCCTTTCGCTGCGTCCCATTCTGATACGCCCTGTGCGTGTCACGCTAATACCCCAGAACGAAAGCTGCGCGTATAAATGCGCCAGAAAATAAACTTGAATTATTTTTTTGCTTCGTCTTTTGTTTGCCTTTAAAATAGGTTTTCTATCAATAATATTTTCAATTTTTTCATGGGTAACAAAAAAATAAAGGTTAAAATGAAATAAAATAGAGATATTATCTTTATTTAGTTAACTAAAAGTTAAATGCTGAGTGATAAATTTTGAAACATGGTTCGGCGCATAACCCTGGGGTATCGGGGCATGTCTCGCACTGAAAACGTACTCGTTTTTCTATCCCATGGGCATAACACACCCTGCATCTCTTTGTTGGTCTTGGGGTACGTTCAGAATTTGATGTAATTTCTTGGTAAAATGTTTTCCAACTAGTCTTGGAACTACTGATTTCTTCAAGTTAGGTTCATCTGCAGATGTCAGTCCTTTTATAATCTCATGGCAAAAGTCTAGAAAGGGAACTTTTCCCTTTTTTATGAGATTATAAATTCCACAAGCATCTAGTACTCGGACCTGAATCAGATGCATTGCCAGCTTCTTATACCATTTTAGAGACTTTCCTGGGACAGAGTAATAATGCAGTATTTGGTCTGTTCGGTCTACATATCCCATATGTTTGTTGTATTCATGTACGCAAGCTGGAATGGTTTTTTCGACTCGACCTTCCTTTGATCTACGTGTTACTGTCACATCACTGTTCGAATGGTAATTGGAGAGCATGCAAACTCTTCTCTTGTCATGAAACACAAGGGAAAGCAGTTCAGGAGTCTCAAAGGCAAGTTTCTTTCCTTTTGCCACATTCATAGTTTTCATAGCATGGCATAAGCCCTTACGATTACTTCTAACAGTCCCTGCGGCACCAGTTTTATTATCACTAAGGTATTTGTATAGTTTTGGTGATGTATAGAAGTTATCAGTGAAGACGTTGTGACCTTTTCCTAAATATTTTTCCATCATACTTACTACAATACTTTCAGTCTTAGAAAAATCAGCAACAGTTTCCATGGTCCCGGTATATATTTTATATTTCAAAGTAACACAATTTTCATCCACAAGTTTGAAATTTTTTATCCCAAAACGTGATCTTTTCGTTTTTATGTATTGCCGGAAACTGAGTCTGCCCTTCCACAGCAACAAAGATTCATCCAAACTTAGATTCTGAGAAGTTGAATATTTTGATTCAAGAGCAGATGTCATCAACTCAATAAAGTCATGCAATTTCACCATCTTCCCCCCTCTTTCCTTCAATGTCACATCTGCATTGTCAGCAAAATGCAAAAAAGAAAGAATGTTGGTAAATCTGTCTCTTTTCATGATTGCTGTAAATACTGGAGTAGCATAAAAACTGTCGGTTGACCAATACATACCTATCTTGGGTTTTTGTATAATACCCATGAGAAGTAAAAGCCCTATAAATTGCTTCATTTCTGTAAACGTAGTTGGGAACCATGCACTATACCGAGATGTTGATTTCAGATTAGGTGTAGCAGCCAGAAATTGAGTTGCATATTTGTTTGTTTCTGTAACCATTAGCTCAATTACTTCTTTGGGAAAAACTTCACAAAAAACATCATACATCGTATGAGTTTGACCATTGAAGAGCACTTTATTTTCACCAGTAAACTGCCACCCACCTCTGGTACAGCCTATATTTTCACCAATTTCCTGCCATTCAAAATTCTCGCTCGATTTTGTTGCTTTAGGCAGATCTCTTTCCAAAAGTACCACATTTTCTTCATCATCGTCACTACTTGATCGGTTTTGTATAATATCCCGTACATTATCTTGCGCCCAGTCATCCTCACTTTCACATTCTATATCACTTTCAGAACACATTGAGAGATATTCGTTTATCTCATTCTCATCTAGAGAGGATTTTTTACGCTTATTACTGCTTGTGGATGCCATGCTCAACTGATTGGGGGAGTCTATTTCACTCCCCCCTCTGGTGAGCTGAGAGTCAGAAAATAAAAAAAGATGCCAAATACCACCATATTGATGTCTAATATTAGTCAGGGAACTAACTACGTTGTTCTAATAGGAACGAGGGGGTTCATAGACTGTTTATTAAACGTGGAAAACAATGTTTACCATGCGTCCTGAGAGAAGATTTTTAATGGTAAACATAGTTTACCATGCGTCCTGAGTCGGGCTTTTTTATGGTAAACATAGTTTACCACACGCACTGAAAGGGTTAATCAGCCAGTTGGCTTAGAAGGCTGAGGATTGTGCTGTATAATTGCATATATTAATCAGTCAGTTGGCTTAGAAGGCTGAGTTGCCAGATTCGTTATTTATTTAATTATTCCTTATATTCATCCATCAGTTGGATTAGAAAGTTGAGTTGTCAGCTTCATTACTTATCTAATTGACAAATAGCAATTAATTAACTATTCTGAAATCCGCTTTAGAAACCAAACAAATGATATAATTGTGTTCAAGGAATAAATAAAACCAATACATTCTGTTTATTTACATGAATGAATGGATATACAATTTGGTGTATATATATATATATATATATATATATATATATATATATATATATATATATGGTCAAATAACACTGTGTAACTGATTCTGTTTATATAGAATTTTTTGTTTTTATATGCATTTGTGGGCGCTGAGTCCAAATCTGGCCTTGGTTTGTATGTATCATCAATGGTTTCAGAGATAATCCATTTTTCATGTTTTACCAGTATAATGTTGTTATGGGCGCAGCAATATCAAAATAATCAGGAATTGTTGAGAACAATCCGGATGTTCGTTGACAGTTTCTTGCTCTAGAAATTGCCCGAAACTTCCACTGTGCTATATAAAGAAGAGCGCAGAGTCTGAGAAGTCAGTAAGTGTGAACACACAAAGAAAGCAGGTTGTTTGTCTGATGGTTACCAGCACTGAGGTACTGTGTTTCTGTGCTTCTCTGTGCTGACGATTTGAGTGTTATCGATCCTTTTTTATTGCGAACATTATTTAAGTGTTGTGAATACATCTTTTTTCTGGAATCTGTAATCTGTTGCAGATTTAATACTCTTCTCTCTATATCTGCAGGTTATGAGTAATGTAGTACAGTTTGGTAAAGAGAATGGCATGGCAACTAGAGCTTGTAAACTCGCCGGATATATTCTGCTACGTTTGTGGGTATTACATAGGCCCCAAGCAAGTATCGTACAAGATTGTGAAAGGCACCAAGTTCTGGATCGCGTATCGGCTCTATTTTGGTATGCCTATGGGTGACCAAGATAAGCCCTGGGCACCCCATGTGATCTATGGAAGCTGCCGCTCCACACTTGAAGGGTGGCTGCGGGGAGTACGCAAGGCAATGCCCTTTGGGGTACCCAGAAGAGCGCAGAGTCTGAGAAGTCAGTAAGTGTGAACACACAAAGAAAGCAGGTTGTTTGTCTGATGGTTACCAGCACTGAGGTACTGTGTTTCTGTGCTTCTCTGTGCTGACGATTTGAGTGTTATCGATCCTTTTTTATTGCGAACATTATTTAAGTGTTGTGAATACATCTTTTTTCTGGAATCTGTAATCTGTTGCAGATTTAATAACTCTTCTCTCTATATCTGCAGGTTATGAGTAATGTAGTATAGTTTGGTAAAGAGAGTGGCAACTAGAGCTTGTAAACACTCGGCGGATATATTCTGCTACGTTTGTGGGTATTACATAGGCCCCAAGCAAGTATCGCACAAGATTGTGAAAGGCACCAAGTTCTGGATCGCGTATCGGCTCTATTTTGGTATGTCTATGGGTGACAAAGATAAGCCCTGGGCACCCCATGTGATCTACGGAAGCTGCCGCTCCACACTTGAAGGGTGGCTGCGGGGAGTACGCAAGGCAATACCCTTTGGGGTACCCAGAATATGGAGAGAACCAAAGAGCCACCACGACGATTGCTACTACTGCATGGTAAAGGTTTCTAAGTACAGGAAAGTTAAAGGAAGGCAGACTCTTCAGTATCCAAGCATAGCGTCGTCCATAGCTCCTGTACCACATGGCGAAGGTCTTCCAATACCACGTCCACCAGAACAGGTATCTATCCATTACTTTACCTTCTGTATTTACAGACTGTGGGTCATTATGTGTCGATTTTTCTTAGTGCTGATGGTCTTCTACATATATAGCTATACCTATATTTTGTTTCTTTGCTTTGCAGGTTGAAAATGAGGATGCAGCTAGCTCATGTGAGATGTCGGCTGGTGAGGACAGTCATGATGAAGAATATACAGTAACTTTCAGTACAAACCCTCGCTTTCCAAATCAGAGGGAATTGGACGACTTAATTAGAGATTTGGGTCTGACGAAATCAGGGTCTGAGCTTCTGACCTCCAGACTCAAAGAGTGGAATTTGCTTGGAGAAGACTGCAAGAGCACTGTATACCGAAAGGGGCATGAAGAGTTTGCAAGGTTCTACGATGTCAATGGCTCTCTCTGCTATTGCAGCGAGGTTAATGGTCTATTCACAGCTATTGGGTTAACACATATATCCTCAGAGTGGCGCCTATTTATTGACAGTTCAACTCGGAGTTTAAAAACTGTTCTACTCCACAATGGGAACAAATATCCATCTATACCAGTTGCACATTCTATTAAAATGAAAGAGGACTATGAAAATGTCAAACAACTGCTCTCAAATCAGGTATGAACAATATAACTGTGACATGTGTGGTGATTTCAAAATAATTGGTTTCCTGTTAGGTTTACAAGGAGGGTTTACTAAATATTCATGTTTTCTTTGCCTGTGGGATAGCAGGGCTTCAACTGAGCACTATAAAACAGTTCAGCGGCCTCCACGTGAAGGATTGCAACCAGGAAAGTACAATGTACTCAGGGAACCTCTTGTGAAGCTTGACATAAAGGGTGTCAGGAAATGATTGCCCCCCCCCCTGTACAGAAGAAACTGAAAGGAATAGAAAAAAAGACAAAACCACGCGAAAGAGCGTTTAATTTTGAATAAAAAACACTTGTTTTAATATCGGGTGTTGCCCCCATTTGCAGCTCTGACGGCCATTAATCGACGGGGGTATGATCCCAGAAGTGTCTCAAAGAGATCGGTATCATGACTCATTTCTTCAAGGACTTCGTTGATCTTTGCAGTCATAATTTCTGTTGAATACCGATTCTGAATGGGTTGTTCCAGCATTAAGGACTCCACCCGATCCTTCATGATGGATCCGACATGTTCACAGACATTAAGATCGGGAGAATTGCCAGGCCATTCATTATTTCCGAAAAAATCAATGTTATTGTCCTTAAGCAGTTGTTGAGTCGCAAGTGCTTTCATACAGGGGGCTTTGTCGTGAAGAAAGGTTGCCTGTTCAACATCCAAAACACACTCGGGGTCTTTCAAAAACGGAATTACATGTTGGGCTAAAATTACATTTCGAAAATAAGGCCCATCCCAACTGGTTCCTCTTGGTTTGATAACCCAGATGAGCTTCCGAATAGAGAACATAATGAAAACACCCACACATGCTGGATTTTTCACTATTTCTCGATACTTCTGGTCGTCTGGGACTTCATCAGGAGTTGTTGCCCAAACCCGATCATTCTGAAAATTTGGTTTTCTGGAGACATAAACGAAGAATTCATCGCTGACAACCAAGTGAAGGAAATCGTTTTCCGTCCATTCCTCAAGATAATCACAAAACCATAGCCGATCTTCAATATTAAGATCACTCTTCCGTGGCTTAGCTATTTCATGCCAAGCACTCAAGCCTTGGCGAACTCGAAATTGATGCACAAGTTGCCGATTGACTATCTTACCACGACGGATAAGTATCTCTTTCGCTACCTCAGAGCAGCTCTTCTTTCGGCGCCGTGATGCAGCAAGCACAATGTCTTTCGATTCTTGAGATAATTTCTCCGGTCTTCCTCCTCGAAATTCTGTTTCACAATCTTCAGGATTCTTATTCCAATTCCTTTTGACAAAGTCTTCTGATCTTTTTAATCTCTCAGCCACCCAGTGTCGAGTTATGAAAGTTGCACCAGCTTCCTTTGCTTCACGAAATGTGACAGCTCGAATGCGGTCAAGAACTCGCTTTTTCTCTGAATCGTTCAAAATAGATGATGCCATGGTTTCTGTGGGGAAAAAAATGGTAAGAATTAAAATCACAGGAATAGAATATAATGGTTTTTATTCAGATTTTAACGCTCTTTCAAGTGGTCTCGCCGGTTTTTATCTATCTCTTCTAGTTTTTGCTCTACAGGGGGGGGGGCAATCATTTCCTGACCCCCCGTAGTTCTGCTACCACCTCTCCATATTAAGTTGGGTCTAATTAAGCAGTTTGTAACTGCGTTAGATTTTGGAGGGGGAAGTTTTCCAACAGATTCGGGTCATGTTCCCTAAATTTTCTGAGGCCAAAATCAAGGCTGGCATCTTTGTAGGACCACAAGTCAAGGCGCTGTTGAATTCAAAGAACCTTGAAGCCAAGATGACTCCGATCGAAAAAGAGGCTTGGTGTGCTTTCCGTGATGTGGTTCGTCTATTTTTAGGCAACCATAAAGCACCAAACTATAAGGAGTTAGTGTCAAAGTTGATTAAGTGCTATGGCAAAATGGGGTGCCGTATGTGCGATGTGAGTGAAGCACATGGCGAAAGATTCCATCAAGATATTCAAACGATGGAGAAAAGGTACCAGGGCCATTGGGATGCTTCCATGATGGGAGACTACGTATGGTCGCTCATCAGAAAGGATAAGAATGTTCATACGCGGAAGTCGCGTTCTTCAGTGCATTTTTAAAGAACGCACACTGCATAACGAGGCTTGTTATTCTCTTATCGGTTCTCCTCATGATATATATTATATCCTTTGCACCATTTTGGGTTTGTCAAACAATTTTGGCTCAATAAACATTAATTTCCAATAGTGTTTTTATTTTCAGAAAATATTTGTTAGCCTTCTTTATATACGTTGCCATATGAAAAGTGTGATAACCTATATTTTTGAAACGGTTGATGATAGAGCAAAACCAATATAATTTTTGGAATCAGCGCCCCGACATCATTAAGAAACGACAGAAAAATCACAATAAACAGAAAATTTTTCAAATTTCGTTACCCAGTGTAATAGAATGGAAAATATATAATTATACAAAGCATAGTATCATCAAAATATTAGTACAGGAAAAATATCCACATCGCCATTACTTTGTACGATGTGGTAAAACCGTCCAAGCATTACTTCAGCGTTTAACTGATACGGAGGTCTATACTCGACATAAATGGCTTTCATATCATTCAACATTATTTTGTGCCCACTTTACACCCGGCGGGCAAGTTATCTTTAAACGAACACAATCAAAAGCACGCAAAAAAATGTCATCGTTAACCATAACATTAAATACAAGTTTATAATCATGCCTTTCCAATCGGGTTTTTCTTAACGTCCCGAGCTTTTCAATCGTGAACTCTTCTTCACTCGCATAGCGCATTGAAATATTCTACCAAATCGTAACGACATCTATCCATTATATAGAGTACAGCTCTTCAGGGTGAACAGTGTAGGCGAGCTCAGCTCTGTACCTCTCAAGTGCTTTGTACCAAAGTTCAGGTATTTCGAAGAATCTAAACCTTTTAAATATGCATCCAGATCTAGACCGTTCTCCCCCTGTTCATTCCTACATTCAACAAATCCGTCGAGCAGAGCGGTGTATGCGTATTCAAGAACCGTGTCAAAATAAATCATATCCGTAACACGCGCGTCTAATATAGGCTTCAGCTTACGGAATCCTACGATCTCAAACATTCTGTCGAGGATGAAACGGTTTCGTGTGGGAACAAGAACGTCATTATCAGCTGTGTTCTTCCACATCAGTCGTATATCAATGCATGGTTGTTAGTTATT
This sequence comes from Bathynomus jamesi, assembly GCA_023014485.1. Lineage (NCBI taxonomy): Eukaryota > Metazoa > Arthropoda > Malacostraca > Isopoda > Cirolanidae > Bathynomus > Bathynomus jamesi. The sequence continues at coordinate 393,007 of JAJOZX010002961.1, read as the reverse complement.
TACACTCAATGTACAAACAATGGTATATGAGGAGGCGTCACTAAGCATCCCTCTTATTGTACCTAAACCAACAGGTATTCTATAACGGTCCTCTGCCCACCTCTCAACTATCACGAAGATTCTGTTCGTCTCCTCAACACTTAAATAAATAACGTTACGTTTACTTGCATCCCTGCAGATCGTTTCAAGCACAGTTAATGGTGCCGGTTTCACGCCTGAACACGCGCAATGACTTCGTCACGGAGACGTCGTACGAAGCGTTGAGAATGCATCTCAAAGGGAGTTCCATCGTATTCGCACGTCCACCGGTTCAAGCTCTGAGATGACTATGAGCCGCTGGAGACAAGATCAGCTTGACGGGAGGAATGAATCACGCTGATGAAACGTGAATGGGTTTGTTCGAACTCGTATGCTCCGCGTGAGTCACAGGAGGGAGGAACGGCTCAATGGGGCGGGGTGAGTCACGCTGATGAAACGTGTATGGGTTTATTCGAGCTCGTATGTCTCGTGAGGTACATGAGTGGGCGGGAACGCGCCACACTGCTAAAGCGTGTACAGGCTTGTTCGAACACTCTTGAACAAACATTTTATAACGTTTTTATTTGTTTTATCACTCAACATTTCCACAAACTAAACATCTTCACAATCCAGTGCGCTATTAGAGAGAAACATATGTTCATATTTATCCTTTTTGTTTAACAGGCGATGCTCGTCTCTAAAGTCTGTTAAAAACTCGCACAACCCATTAGCCACAACCTCACTACAAACCTCATCATGATATATATTAATGTAGTGGTAAAAATACTTAAGATTGTCCTTGATGACAAGATTTACAGTTTCAGCCGTAGGGTACGATTAATTGGTGTGGTGTAACATGATATAATACCGCTTGTCACACCACTCATCCACAAGACTCACTACCCATAAATGTTGTTTATCTTCTGAACGTGCTGCTTCTTCTACCTCGCGGTATGTGTGCCTTTATAAAGCTTAGCTCTATAACATACTTCAATACATCGTCTGTGCTACAAAAGCCTACAGCCCCCTCGCCAGAATACCCGTAGAGTATTTGAATATCTTGGTCCTTCGCACGGTTCAATACAGCCTCAAAATAGGCAAAGGAGGAGGGAATAGGGAGTTTTTCAATATCCACCACATCTATACACTTTGCTGAATACCACTTCATAAATGTTGAACACGCAATATTAAAGGTGGCCATTACTATGTTTTCTTCTACGCGAGAGAATACACGGCTGAGATCAAGGGTATACAGAGGTCAACTGAGAACGGAGGGAAACCCAGGTTACGGCATGACTCACGTTGCCGGTCTTACAGTGGGCGGTGCTTAACTTTTTACTGTACACACGCACACACGCAAAGTAAAACGCTGGTTGAAACATGATTTATTTAATAAACGAAATATTCAGGGTATATATATATATATATATATATATATATATATATATTTACAAATACGTGTAATAAATAAGCTACAATAGACATATCAAAGATTACGATATCCAAAGCGCACGGTACCATAGGTACCAGGCACCTGGTAGCGTTTCCTATAGGTGTTACGGAACACCTTTGTACCCCTAAGCTCCTTCACGCCCCTCAGCTTCTGCGCCCGAAAATTGTGGGTGCCTACAGTCAGTTGGGGCGGACGGTCACCCTCATCATCCAAGCACACTAACTCCTTCAACGAATCAAAGTTGACGACCCGCCGATTCGCTTGGTTAAGCGTGATACCCTTAGCCTTCACGATATACTTCGTATCATCCCTTATCCTCACCCGTACCCAATAGGTTTTGGCCCCGTTGACACAAACGAGTCTGCGTATGCGATGTCTCCATACTCATCCTTGATCTCGTCAGTTAGCTCTCCGAGGAACTACCCAATAGCAGGCATGTATTCACCCCTCCACGCTGTGAATATCACGCTATCTGTATCGGCATACAAAACTCTCCGCCCAAAGAATGCAATAGGCCCCAAAGTTTGACGCGCGCGTAGGCTGTTGTGAAGCTGGCCACAGGAATGTTTGTAACCCGTGAGGTATCTGTGGCCAATTCGGTATTGTTGTACTTTATTATGTAAGTGTTACCTACATTCACAATCTACATGACCTCTTTATCGGTTGCGTTGGCGTAATCCCAGACTTCACTATAACTTTGTGCCAAATGAACATTCCCTTTGCCGGTATTCTGTGCAAATTTTTCCCAAAGACTGTTTAGACGCAACTTTGCACTAAAGCGCTTGCCAGGGCTCTTTACAATTTGGGAACGGTCAAGCTGTATACCTTCACGGTCACGGTAACGTTGAATATAGGCCGACTTTTCATCTTCGGTATCAACTCCTCGCGGGTATCCTGACGCTTCAACCTTATCCTTCAAAAAGCGTTTATATATGGCGTGAAAAGGTTGGGTAGCTTCTGAAACTTCCACACCTCATATATCTTCAATATGCTGTAGCCATGGCGAACAGCTAGATCCAGCTCTGGACTTGCATATACACCTCTAAGGTTACGCTGGTGGGTTGTATGGTCACAATCACCATTGTTTTCTTCTGCGCACTTCACGCACAAGGGAAACATGAGCTTGTGATCTATAACGGCGGGTAAGATCGGCATCCATAAATCGCAAGGGGGGAGTACGTCTACGAAAGAAAGGCCGAAATAGTACCCGTTCAAATTTCTTGAGAACTCGTTGATGGTGGGTAGGTCAGGCGCACCTACGGGGTACGGATTGTTCTTCATCACGTAGGGGTATAAAGAACAGAAGTTGTAGTAATGGAGCTTCACGCACTCCGTAGGCGGAAAGTATAGCTTGAAGGGCTTTGTACGCCCTCCGAACAGGCTATCACCGCATTTGAGAGGATCCAGCACCATTGAACGCTTGATCGTGATTATTTCTTCACGGTACTGTCCGTCTGTCTCCATCCGTGCATCATACTCATGTTCCCACAAGACTTTGTGAGTGAACTGGGATCCTATAAGTTGATCGCGAGTGCGGGTCCATGCAAGACTGTCGGGTGGCGATCTACCGTGGATATCTCCTACGATCCCACACTCAGGACGGGGGCACCCGTGACACCAGCAACTGTTAAAGGAGTACACAGTCTTCTCACAAGTGGCACGGTTTTCACTTAGACCATCAACCCAAAAAACACGACCATTAACCTTAATGGGTACTTCACCCGTGTTGCGAGCATGCTTTATGTATACACCTGTCTGCTGCTGTAGGTGTATGAGCCAGTAAATAGCCTTGTGTCCATAACTGTGGGGGTTGTTTCTGTGGATAATGGCTAAGGTGTCTTTAGGCATGAAGTTATTCTTGAACACCGTAAAACATAATGATGCGATGGTGGTTGCGATTTGCACCGGCTCGCATTTGAAACGGCATATGTACATCCTTCTAAAGGCCTGGAAACATACTCTAAGCACGCGCACATCATTCACGCAATAACGCTCACATTCATCAGCTATATTATAAGGATTACATTCATTAAAACTGTTGTAGTATCGGTCAAAATCTTCACGCTCGTCGGTGCTCATACATTCATAGTTAAAGTAATGTTTGGGTGGAGGTAGTCCTACGTAATTTAAAGTTTCGCTAATGAGGAACGTGTAAGGGAAATATCCTTTTGAAACTTCAGCGGATACGCTCATTACCTTGGGTAGCTTTGCTAATTTACAAGGTGTGAATAATAAAGTGTCTTTAAACTGTACAATTTAGGGTGGCCCACTTTTCAATTTTATTTTAAAAGTATAGGTTATTGTGTTTTTTCCCATTATTTGGCACTATACTAGCACATTGGTACCATTTTTACAAAAATTTATCAATATTTAGGGGTCTCGCATCGACCTTGAAATTACGAGTTTTTTTTTTTAAATGCGTACTTTTTAACTTTTTACTGAATCAAGATAAATCATTAAGTAGGGATGTTTTCTGAATCCTCTTGATGAGAGAAGTCGTTTGGTGTGCCTTCCAATGTCATACGACTAACGGTTTAAAAGTTGTGCCTGTATACAGGTAATACCAATGTGCTAGTATAGTGCCAAATAATGGGAAAAATCACGATCACCTATACTTTTCAAAAAAATCAGCAAATAGCAGACAAATAAAGAAGAAAGAAACAATAACTTAAACAATCACTTTTGCATTGTATTGACCACTATCACACGTCAGTGGCTGCAACGTTGCCCCTCTGTGCTATGTCATCGTGGCGAGTGATGACTTCTTGAAGTCGCCGAGCTCTTTCCGGTTCTTTTCCACCACTTGCACAAGATCCTGCAGCTGTGCCTCGTCCTTTGTGACCGTGTTCGCATAGTCTTGTATCAGTTGGACTCCTCTTTCAGCGACGTCATTGGTGACCTGGAGATTAGAGATCACATCCTTCAGACGACAAAAGTCCTCGTTCTCGTCCCACTTATCAGTTGGCAGGGTGAGCCACGAAGACCCATACATCTTCAGACCTGCAAATAAGAACCAGGAGGACTCGTCGATCAGGTCGGGGAGTAGCGTCATCTCGTCGACTGAGACGTTCTCGTATGTGAAGTCTTTGGGTACAGGGAGGTGGGACAGCTTCTCTGCCATCTGTTGCTTCACAGTGCTATCCACCTTGTTGCTGCATAGAGCGAAGATGACGGTCTGAGGCCTCAGATACCAGAAGTGCCGCCTCATCACTGCCGGTGACGCTTCTGCCACCTCGCGTTCCACTGCCCTATACCTCAGAAAACGCTGGTATAGTACCAGGTCATTCAACGGCGCATCAGCTGCTACAGGGGCCGCCAACCAAGCTGGTACGTACAGAAGAGCGATGAACACCACGATCCTGTGCAGTTTGTCGACCAGCTCGGCGTCGAGCTCCAGCTGCCTACTGAACATCAGCAGTTTTGTGTAGTAGATGACCTGAAACAGAAAAGGCACCATTGTAAGTAAGACAGGTTTATTGTTACCAATTACTTTGTTTGCGTTATAATGAAATGTTTATCTTTGAATAACATTTAAACTTATTTCTAGATTATTTTTGTTTGAAAAATACTAACTTTAGCCATCCATCTTGCGTGGTGGTAGGCTCCTGGGCGCATGAGGTGAATGCCACTGCATGGTTGTGTCCCGAGTACCAGGAGCGTGATCTCTGCCACTTCCCGGTAATCGTCTCTGACGAAACCAGAAGCTGTGCTCAGGAAGCTGACCGCCGCGTCCCGGAGTTCTATTAGCCACGTACTCTCCGCCAGATTCTTGACCTGCAGCTTGCAGTAGGTCGAGAGATCGAGCTCGTCCCATCTTCAAAAATAATAAACAAGAAAATTGTGTGAGAAAACTGAAGTTCCGGTTTGGCTTGCTGTTTTATATACTAGTGGAATATCATGTGTGTCCTAACTTTACCTTGCACAAAAAATGAACTAACCTTCTCTTCAACTGCTGAAACAAAGGATCAGTTGGTGCCGTAGTCCTTCGAGCAGGGTGACGGCTACTGCCCCACGATAAGCTCTAGGACGTGATGACGGCATCCCAGCTGGAGTAGCGGTCGCCCGAGCATGTTTTCCAGCCGGACAACTGCACCCTGCACCCTCCCCTTGTTGGTTGAAGTGGTGTCGAAGCAGAGTCCGATGACGCTCTCCTCACATCCCCAATCTTCGAGAGCATGTATGGTTGCCCGCGCCTGCGACAGTCCGGTGCCGTCAGCAACAGCTGGGACTGACAGCAACTTTCCTTCTGTGCAATGAGGAGCCCCGGAGATGAGAATTGCTTGGCGGTGCTCCGCCGTTCCAAGGAAGTTCTGAAACACATGCCATATATTTCAATTTCATGGTTGTAAAGTAACCTATTTTTGTTCATATTCAGTTCTTTTTTTAATTGACATTATGCTTCATGAATTTCATTACTAAATTGATAGCTATGAAAACTTAATCAACTGACCTTGACCATTTTGCCATCCCAGTGGACAACACTGTGCCTCGGTGGCGTGAAGGAGTCCTTCACAGCCGTCGCCACTTCACGGCGATGTGACACTCTTCCCCGGCGAGCCGTTTCTTTCGAGATGCTGAACTGATTGAGGTCTGCTGGTGGATCCGCCGAACGTGTGATAGCAGCCACAATGCTTACTACCTATGTAGAGAATGGAAAGTGGAAAGGAAACTGTCAAGAATACATGTGGGTTACGGGACACTTTAAAACTGACGCTATCGATGAATACTATACACAATACGCACCTGATTATTGGACATGCGGAAACGATCAGCCACTTCCATGACAGCAGGTGCATTAAGGATGCGGCGAGGAAGATTGACAGACACACTTGGCTCTTTCGGCAGGGGGAACGCTAGTTCTGTCTCCGACTCTCCTGACATGCCAGTATCATCATTCTCCATGGCCTCATCTCCTTTTTCGTATGCACACTTTGAGGTTTGCGGCTCCTGGCGAAGACGTTTTCTTCCTTCCTGTAGCTTTCTTTTTACAGCGAAAACTTTATCGTTCCCGCTCATCGTTGCCACCCGAGGACCACGTTGATCGAGGTAGAAGTCAATGTCTTCTTTCTTGTCCTTGTCGGACAGCAGTCGATTCTTCTTTATATCTTCGACAGCGTCAGATGCTCCGATATCCCACAGTTTGTCCACACTGTCCGAAAACTTCTGCCGTTTTCCTCCGGCGTCAGTTTCTCGTTTTCTGCTCTTTTGGAGTAAGTGCCACTCTTTCCACAATGCCTCTAGCTTCCGTTCGCAGTTGAGCTTTGTGATTGTTTTAATGCGGACCATGTTCCAAAACTCTAAGACGTTGTTTACGGTTTCTTTGAATGAGTCTTTCCTGTTAGCAGTGTATTGGATAACACTGAAGAAGTATTGCAAAACCTGCCGTGTTGTTGGCAATTTGCTAGCACTGATGGAGGACGACGGTTGGCCAACTAAAAAAATTTCCGAGGCCGATCTTAAAGAAGGTAGCGATGTTATTTTCGCCTTTCCTTTTGATGACTCTCTATTTGTAGCTTCAAGAGTTCTTCCAGTTATGGTTGCCATCGATTTGTCCATGACAAAGGATGAGGAACTCAGAATTTCAAAATGTTATGATCTGCAAAAAAAGAAATAGGTTAGGTACCTGGCACAGGCATAGTGCATTTTCTAATTACCTATATACATTATACATTCCGCCCGGGTATGGTGACTCATTTTTTTGAAAAGTATAGGTGATCGTGGTTTTTCCCATTATTTGGCACTATACTAGCACATTGGTATTACCTGTATACAGGCACAACCTTTAAACCGTTAGTCGTATGACATTGGCAGGCACACCAAACGACTTCTCTCATTAAGAGGATTCAGAAAATATCCCTACTTAATGATTTATCTTGATTCAGTAAAAAGTTAAAACGTACGCATTTTAAAAAAAAAACTAGTAATTTCAAGGTCGATGCGAGACCCCTAAATATTGATCAATTTTTGTAAAAATAGTACCAATGTGCTAGTATAGTGCCAAATAATGGGAAAAACCACGATCACCTATACTTTAAAAAAAAAATTGAAAAGTGGGCCACCCTACTGTACATCACCTTTTATTTGCGTCTGTATTAGTTTGTTGCCTCTTTTCAAGGGATCACCTGTAAATATCTCAGAGGATCGTGCTCAAGCAACTCCTTATAACGGACGGCCACCTGCATGGCCCCGGTGTGAGGAAAGGACAACAGAAGACAACAGTAGGATGTTTAACACCAAGAAATTTCAACTCTTGAGATATGGTAGAATGAAGAAATTAGACTACATATTAGACCAGATGAGCCAGGCTACTGGGTAGTTCCTCGGAGAGCTAACTGACGAGATCAAGGATGAGTATGGAGACATCGCATACGCAGACTCGTTTGTGTCAACGGGGCCAAAACCTATTGGGTACTGGTGAGGATAGGGGATGATACGAAGTATATCGTGAAGGCTAAGGGTACCACGCTTAACCAAGCGAATCGGCGGGTCGTCAACTTTGATTCGTTGAAGGAGTTAGTGTGCTTGGAAGATGATGAGGCTGATCGGCTGCCCCAACTGAATGTAGGCACCCACAATTTTCGGGCGCAGAAGCTGGGGGGCGTGAAGGAACTTAGGGCTACAAAGATGTGCCGTAACACCTATAGGAAACACTACCAGGTGCCTGGTATCTATGACACCGTACCCTTTGGATACCATAATCTTTGATATGTCTATTGCTAACTTAATTATTACACGTATTTGTAAATATATACATCTTGATTATTTCGTTTATTAAATAAATCATGTTTCAACTAGCATTTTACTTTGCGTGTGTGCGTGTGTACAGTAAAAGTTAAGCTCCGTCCACCGTAAGACCGGCAACGTGAATCACGCCGCAACCTGCGCAGACCTCTACCCTTCCGTATTCAGTTAACCTCTGTATACCCTTGAGCTCAGACGTGTATTCTCTCACAAAAGAAAATGACCACCTTTAATATCGCGTGTTCAACATTTATGAAGTGGTATTCTGCCAAGTGCGTAGATGTAGTGGATACTGAAAAACTCCCTATACCCGCCTCCTTTGCATCTTTTAAGGCTGCATTGAATCGTGTGAAGGGCCAGGCTATTCAAATACTCTACGGATATTCTGGCGAGGGGGTTGTAGGATTTCGTAGCACAGACGATGTACTGAAGTATGTTATAGAACTAAGCTTTATAAAGGCTCACATGCACCGCGTGGTAGAAGAAGCAACATGATCAGAAGATAAACAACAGTTATGGGTAGTGAGTCTTGTGGATGAGTGGTGTGATAAGCGGTATTATATCATGTTACACCATACCGATTACTCGTACCTACGACTGAAAATGTAAATCTTGTCATCATGGACAATCTTAAGTATTTTTACCACTACATTAATATATATCATGAGGAAGTTTGTAGTGAGGTTGTGGCTAATAGGTTGTATGTTTTTAACAGATTTTAGAGATGAGTATCGCCTGTTAAACAAAAAGGATAAATATGAACATATGTTTCTCTCTAATAGCGCCCCGGTTTGTGAAGATGTTTAGGAGTGATAAAACACTTAAAAAATGTGTTTAGTTCGTGAAAATCCCCCTAAAGAAAAATGTCTGGTACGTATTCGGGGAAGTGGGAGTGATAAAACATTAAAACCGAAATTAATTTTTGTATCGGAAAATTTCTCAAAACACCTGCTCAATACTGTATAATGGGATACAACGCCTCGATCAGCGCCGTACACGATTCATTAGATTATGGTGTGACTCACTCCTCACGCAGCATACGAGTTTGAACAAACCCATTCACGTTTCATCAGGGTGATTCACCCCGCCCGTCGATCCGATCCTGCCCGCCTGCCTCCTGTGGCTCAAAGTCATCTCGATCCGTGTGAATACGATGAAACTCCCTTTGAGAAGCATTCTCAACGCTTCGTACGACGTCTCCGTGACGAAGTCATTGCGCGTATTCAAGCGAGAAACCGGCACCATTAACTGTGTGTTTGAAACCATCTGCAGGGATGCAAGCAAACGTAACGTTATTTATTTAAGTCTTGAGGAGATGCATAAAATCTTCGTGGTGGTTCAGAGGTGGGCTGAGGACCGTTATAAAATACCAGCTGACGTGGGTATAATAAGAGAGGTGATTAGTGACGCCTCCTCATATACCATTGTTTGTACATTGAGTGTAAATAACGAGCAACCACGCATTGATATACGACTGATGTGGAAGAACACAGCTGATAATGACGTTCTTGTTCCTACACGAAACCGTTTCATCCTCGACAGAATGTTTGAGATCGTCGGATTCCGTAAGCTGAAGCCTATATTAGATGCGCGTGTTACAGACATGAATTATTTTGACACGGTACTTGAATACGCTTACACCGCTCTGCTCGACGGATTTGTGGAATGTAGGAATGAACAGGGGGAGAACGGTCTAGATCTGGATGCATATTTAAAAGGTTTAGATTCTTCGAAATATCCTGAGCTTTGGTACAAAGCACTTGAGAGGTACAGAGCTGAGCTCGCCTACACTGGTCACCCTGAAGAGCTGTACTTCTATATAATGGATAGATGTCGTTACGATTTGGTAGAATATTTCAATTGCCGCTATGCCGAGTGAAGAAGAGTTCACGATTGAAAAGTTCGGGACGTTAAGAAAAAGTCCCCGATTGGAAAGGCATGATTATAAACTTGTATTTAATGTTATGGTTAACGATGACATTTTTTTGCGTGCTTTTGATTGTGTTCTAGCTGTACTTAAAGACAACTTTCCCGCCGAGTGTAAAGTGGGTACAAAAATAGTATTGAACGATATGAAAGCCATTTATGTCGAGTTTTGACCGCCGCATCAGTTAAACGATGAGGTAATGCTTGGACGGTTTTACCACATCGTACAAAGTAATGCCGATGTGGATATAGACTCTTTAATATGCGAGTTTAGCGTTTTGCATCATAGAACGTAAAGACAATATATATATATGTATATAATAATATATATATATATATATATATATATATATATATTTTTTTTTCCCATAATATTATGATTATACGTTTTGTATATATTTTCCTGTACTAATATCTGATAATATAAGTTTTGATAATATAACTATATATTTTTCTTATATTTTGTTAATAATATGTTTTATATGATATATAATTAATATAACTATATATTTTTCTAGTATTTTGTTAATCCTATGCTTTGTATGATTATATATTTTCGTTCTATTGTTTGATTATATATACCGTATATGTTTCATTGAATATCCACTAATTCATAAAGAGAACGTTGTATTGGCGTTTTATTTATTCCTTGAACACTATTATATCCATAATATAAATAAAAAATTAAAATAAATGGTGGTACCTGACAACTATCCTCATATAAATAAAAATATATTGTGGTACCTGACAACTATCATATAAATTAAAATAAATGGCGGTATTTAGCAACTCCCCATAATAAAAATTAAAATATATGGTGGTATTTAGCAACTCTCCCTAATAAGGTGTACCTGAACAATTAAAATGCTATCCGGCAACTCAGCAGCCAAATGGCTGAATAAAACAGGGTGTACATAAGGTCAGGATCTATTTTTGTGAAATAATTATTTTCTTCTATTTTTCTTTTCAGAAGCCCTTAGAATGAATACAGAAAAGCGTGTGGCAATAGTAATTTGGCGAATCGATTGAAAGAAATACAATGACATCAGAGAGAAGTTTAGAAGATTTCATAAGCCGGGGCCAATAGACAAGACAATACGAAAATTGGTGAACAAATTTAAACGAACGGGATCTGTAAATGATGAAACAAGATCAGGACGACCGTGTATGTCAGATCTTACCGTGAATGCAGTACGCGGAATTATCACTGAGGAGCCACGTACGTCCGTTCGTGCTGCATCACACAGACTCGGCCTCCCGACGTCATCTGTGCACAAAATTCTGAAAGTTAATTTGCAGAAGAAAAGCTATCATTTGCAGGTTTTACATGAAGAAGATTTCCCTCGACGAAGTGCTGTGTGTGCTGATCTCGTAGAACAAATCTGGAGTGATAATTTAATGGACAACATTCTCTTTAGTGATGAAGCAACTTTCCATACGTGTGGAAAAGTAAATCGCCATAACTGTCGAATTTGGGCAGATGAAAGACCGAATGATTTCGTCCAAAATTGGGAAACAGACTCACCTAAAGTTAATGTCTGGATGGGTTTAACAAAATCTAAGGTTTATGGTCCTTTTTTCTTTGCTGAAGCTACAGTTACGGGGGTTATTTATCTGGACATGTTGCAGCAATTCCTTGAACCTCAGCTGATTGGGGATAGGATTGTTAGTACCGTCGTCTATCAACATGATGGTGCTCCTTGTCACTATGCCAAAATTGTTCAGGATTATGTAAATGGACGTTTTCCAAATCGCTGGATCGGACGCGGAAGCAACAGACCTTGGCCAGCGAGATCACCAGATTTATCCCCTTTAGATTTCTTTGCATGGGGCTTTATCAAATCGCACGTCTATCAGACGAAGATTACGAGTCTTGAAAACTTACGTACACGTATACGAACTGCTGCAGATAACATAACCCCGCAAATGCTCCAGAATGTGTTTAGAAATGCTGCGGAACGATTTGAGCTGTGCAGGGATACTGATGGGCGTCACGTCGAATCCTACTCTTAATTATTTAATAAATGTTACCACTTTATCATTTTATGATTGAATTCCATATAATTTTCAAGTGTTTCACAAAAATAGATCCTGACTTTATGTACACCCTGTATAAGGAAAAATTAAAAAATAAAGAATCTGGCAACTCAACCTTCTAAGCCAACATTAATATATGCTTTAATTAAATGATTATTGCTATCTGGCAACTCAGCCTTCTAAGCCAACTGGCTGTGGCGCCCGCTGGCCCTGGCTGAATAATATATACTTTAAATAAATATATAGCGCAAAGTGGCAACTCAGCAATCTAAGCCAACATTAATATAAGGAAAAATTAAATAAGTAGCGCAAACTGGCAACTCACCCCACTGGCTGATTAAGCCAACTGGCTGATTAGGTGCCTATAAGAGAGTGGCATGCGGGTGAAGGAGCCATATGAGCTTGGCAGGCAGCCAAGTGAACACCTTTCCTCTGGGTTTCTACCTTCCTCTCTCTCTTTCTCTTTCTACCCTTTTGGAGGGTGAGACCGTCCCATCTTCCCCAAAGAGGCCCCCTTAGGTTAGTTATGCCCCTTTGCGGGGTTCATCTTGGGGGATAACTCCGCCTCCAAGTTGCATACCCCTTGCAACCTCAATTTGGGGTCGGCAACAAAGGTGGGTGGGGTGCCTTGCAACAAGGGGGTGGGGGGTTTGGCACTCTTGCAACATTACGTAACATTTTGCAATTGCCTTTGTACACTCCCATTTTGCCACTATGCTACTAACATGGTGCCTTATTTCCCAGCTATATTCACCAATTCTTATGGAGAAATAAATATAAAACTAACTAATTTGCGCATTTGATTATACCCATTAATGACGTTTATCAGTTCTAATATCGTTTTAATACTTTCAGTAATAATAATTATAACAATAATAAATTATAATTTTCGACTCTAAAACGTATAAATAATTTTCGACGCTAAAGTGTGTGTGTGTGTGTGTGTGTGTGTGTGTGTGTGTGTGTGTGTATGTATGTATATGTATATGTATATGTATATTATATATTATATATATAACAAACTACAACAAACGTTTCAAAATGACTTAGAAACGTATGAACTATCTGCTGTTTCTTTTCTATTAGCACAATTATTTACACACCGTCTTCCTCATCCTGTATAGCCCGTGGGACTGATTAAACTTGTTTAAACTAAGTTTACTGAACTTCATTATCATTTACTATACTTATCTAAGTGGTCTCTCGTTATTCTATTTACTTCAGCGTAAATGACCCTTCGAGGTTAAGGCTGTCTGCGAGTAGTAGAAAGTTTGAAGTTGATATTCCCAGAGAATTGACTCGCTGAATTCTCTCTTCATTTGGGAATTTTTCCACATTTATTTAGTTTACTCTATAAAATAAACGAGAGAAAAATATAAAAAGAGAAGTAATGGTATTTCATCTTATTTAATTTTGTAAATTGCTTCTGCAGAAGATCGTAAATCTTCATATAAAAATGCGAAGTGGAAAAGACATTTAATTTCAATAGTAGCTCCTTTATTTATTAAAAAAGGAAGAAAATACAGAACAATTTTTTTTTTATTAAAATTTTAAGGTTGAAGAGAGAGAGAGAGAGAGAGAGAGAGAGAGAGAGAGAGAGAGAGAGAGAGAGAGAGAGAGAGAGAGAGAGAGAGAGAGAGAGAGTGTGACTAGACTCAACGAAGCGTTTTTTGGATAATTTTGCCGTTTGAGAGCCAATTTTCCTTTTACCTCCGTGAACGAACCGCAAAACTGCTAACCCCACAGGAGTCGGGGAGGGACTAGAGCACTCTTTAATTAAAAAGTAGTAGTAAATGCCAATGACGGAACGCCGAGAACTTTGTGTGTGTTTGGACAGATGAAAGAACTTTGGTTCATATAGTATAATACTTTATTGTCAAATGTTACTATAGTTTTAATGGTATTAATATTTAGTTTGTAACAATTTGGCCCTTGAGCATTTTTCGGAGTTTATTAGACGTAGTCATAAGGAAGAAAATAATAGGAACGTAGAATTAGTCTCCCGACCATCCTCAATGGGATAAGGAACGTTGGGTGTGTTCAGTAGTTGGATGGAGGACCGTCCTCAGCTATCTGATAATGTAGCGGCCCGTAGATGGCTCGAATCGCGCGTAAAACTGTAGGTCCCCGCCGTCACGTGACCTTTGCCGTTACGGAGGCAAACATAATTATCTTAATCCTCCAACAGCTATCACCCCCTCTCCCCTTCCTGAAAAATTTTATTTCACTCCTTTTAAAATTAAAAAATATAAATAAAATCTTCCATCCCATTCCGTTGATACGTTTAGAATATTTTAAGTACGCTTTCAGACTTTGTTTTTTTTTATTCCGAAACAGCGTTTGAAAAAGAATCAAAGTGTATAATTCCAAATCTCTCCGTAATCTGGTAAAAAGAGCCAATTTTCATACGCCGTTTGTTTTATACATCTTCCTTTTGCGTAGATTTGGTTTTTCCGAACTGTGATAATATCTTTATTGCAACAGGGAAAGGATATAAAATCCTTTTATGGTTTCTTACGTGAATTATAAGTGGTTTTCTTTGTAATGTTTAAAAAACTTGCGAACTCGCGTATGGCAAAAATGTGTTGTATAAAAACGTTAAGAAAATATCACGCATCAGTTTTAGTCAAGTTTGAAATTTTTTTAGTTTCTAATATTAACTCTTAAAATACGTGAACATTTTGTAAAATTTCTGTGGGTTTGATTTATTTTTTATTTTGTTTATTGCGAAAGAATTAATTATTTTTATTTTTCTAACAGTTACAAATTCTCGTTTGCTATTAAATTTGAGGAGTAAGGAGTAACTGCGTCATTTTCGATTTTCTCGAGTAAGTCCAAGTCCAAGTTTAGGTTTATGGTCTATAAAGTTGCTCTCCATATGTCATTATAAGACATATATTGCCTCACGCATATTCCATGCAACCCTATAAACAACAGTCGTTTACAGAGATATTTTGGAAACGTTTATGAAGTTTCAGAAAAGATTTACAACTATAGTCTTAGGGTGATTAGAAACGTTTTATAAAGTGTGTAGACATTTTAGAAACGTTTTGTTTTACAATATTTAGAAACGTTTGGAAAGTTTATAGACATTTTTAGAAGTGTTTACGAGAAGAGTAAATTTAAGCCCCAGTTTACGAAACTAGATAATTTCTCGTAATAGGAAGCCCTTATTGTTGTTTAGTCACTCAGCCTTGCAGAGCTGGGCACTTGCGTTTTTTTTGCGTTTTTTTGCGGTACTGCGGTACTGCGGTACTACCACCGCACTACCAAACCGGTACCGCATAACGCAGTACCGCAAAGGATCGCTGAAAGTACAGCAGTACCGCTACCGCATTCAAATTTCCCGCGGTACTTTCCGCGGTACCGACCAACACGGTAGTACCGCAGTACCGCAGTACCGCAAAAAAAACCGCAAGTGCCCAGCTCTGAATTTAATTTATTTATTTAATAATAAATGTTTACCTGAAAAGTTAAAAATAAAATCTGAACTTTAAGAGAAGTATTGATGACTTCATGTTCTCTTGGTCACTGTAACACTAAATATGAAATTACAGTGCTCTGTAATTTTAATGATTATGAAACTTTGATGGTTTTTAGATCTTTAACCCTTTCACTACGGGCATAGCTTTGAATCGAATTATATAAATTTGAATTATTGAATTCGAATTATAATACATACAGTATATCCCCCCTATTTTCAACCCCAGACGGTGGAAAGAGAGAGATATACCCTTGGTTTATAAACTACACCCGGAGTTCAGAAAAGATTAGGAGTTGGTTTATTTACCACACCCGTATCTGAGCGCAAATTGGACGTGTAGTTTATATGCCACACCAGGAGCGAAAGGGTTAAAGAACAATAATGACCATGAATATCGTTGCAATGATTTGTAAACTAGGACATTTGAAATTCGCCATGTTCTAAAACTTCTACTTGAAACCGTGTACAAATATAAAAATTTTCATACCGACATATATACAGAATGAGAGGATGTCTGTTCGTTCATTTATACACGCTTAAACAGCTAAAGTAATCTGCACCAAATTGAGTACACACATTAAGAGAGAACTAGGGAAGGTGTTAGTAACACCCTCGCCCTCCTAGTCCATCCTCCCAATCCATCCTTTGGGGGGGGGGGGACTGAGATGGGCATTTCTAAACGGCTATGGTAATCTGCACCAAATTTCGTATACACATTAACGCAGAACCAGGAAGGCTTTAGCAACACAATCCCCCCCTCCTATCCCAGTTGTGTTTCTGGGGCTTTTTCTGCAAGACGCAGCGGCATTCTTCTTTATATAATATATATAACGTAAAGAACGACGCTTGTATAGAAGAACATTCCGCGCAAGATGAGGAGGGAGAACGAACAAATGAAAAAATGAGGTAACCACCCAGGAATCGAACCCGGGATCTTCCGATTGCCGGTCAGATATGATAACCACTACACCATGGGCCTCACTCGATCAGAAGTCGTAATTCCCCTACATACGCGCAGAAACGAATGCCCCGAGGGGGCACCTCCCGCATGCCGCACATATATACATTTCAACTGCAAACAACACACAGTATAATTAACGTAAACGACGCTTGTATAGAAGAACATTCCGCGCAAGATGAGGAGGGAGAACGAACAAATGAAAAAATGAGGTAACCACCCGGGAATCGAGGCCCATGGTGGCCCATGGTGTAGTGGTTATCATATCTGACCGGCAATCGGAAGATCCCGGGTTCGATTCCCGGGTGGTTACCTTATTTTTTCATTTGTTCGTTCTCCCTCCTCATCTTGCGCGGAATGTTCTTCTATACAAGCGTCGTTCTTTACGTTAATTATACTGTGTGTTGTTTGCTGTATATAATTTTTTTTTTAATTAAAAAATTTAGATCAAATTGCAAGAGGCATTTTCATTCAAACTTGCATGCCACATCAAGTTAAAAGCAGTGTGGACTGTTGTTTATTATTTCAAAGCATACGAAATGTATATTTCTGCACTTCTGCAGATGATCAGGTATCCGTATCCCCGTCAGTGTTGTTCTCATTTCATCCCACGCCCAAAAGTGAGAAATCGGTGAATGAATCTCAAAGGATGTAATTCGCAAATTTATCTATTCTCATTTCATAGCATTCTCGTTTTCATCCAAGGAATTCCCACTTTGGTCAACGTTAGGTTCAGTTCAGTTCAGTTAGGTTAGGAAATATTAGCCATTCTCATTTTGTGTATACTGCGAATGTGAATTTGAATGACGTCATTTTGGAATCGAGAAACTCTCCCAAGTCTGGATTTCTCACTTTGTGCATTCTCACCTGCGGACCGTGAATGGGAATGACAGTGCGTAGAAAATAACTTCATCTTCATTAACATTGTCATTATCATAAAAGTCAATTCTGCTCCCTATCAGCAAGCAGGGAAGCAATGCATGAAATTAGGTTAATGAACACAGTAGCACAGTGTAATTATATGTACAGTGAGACGTGTTGACATTTATTTCCCTACTGACTCCCACTCCTCGACGCCCCGCTCCCCTTTCCCATCAAGCTTGGACAGTTATGATTGGTTACTGAAAAGATTCGATATCTGACGTAATAATAATTATAAACTTTATTAAGGGAAGGAAATATAATGTTAATATGTGAGAAATTAGAGAATGTTTGCGCTATGACGTGCAAGGAAGAAAATTCATTCTATTTGCAATAATAATTATTTGTGTAACAAAAAGCGGTACAATTACGCTATGATAATAGTAAAAAACTTGAGTTTAAACGACGTAGTGACGAAACGTTCTCTACATTAGAGAGATTTGATCCCAAGCGTGAAAGAGGGATGAGTTTGTAATCAGTTGTTTTTTTCTCCCATTAGCTTTTCACTAAATGACAAATGCCGCTAATAAAATGACTTTTACTCATTTGGTTCACAGGATAGTCTATCGACACTAATAAACTAATTTAAACTAACGTAGCCTAACGTTACCAATGCAAACCTAACCTAACCTAAAGAAAAAAACATAACCATTTAATCTATACAACATTCTGTCGACACTAATAAACTAACCCTAGCCTATCTTAACTAAGCCTAACCTAAATTAATGTACCTAAATTGATTGACCATATGATTGACAGATCAGTCAGTCGAGAATAATAGGCTAACTTAATCTAACCTAACCTAACCAAATTTAACCTGACCTCTGCTAACCTAACCTGAAAAAAAAGTACTTTCACAAATTTGATCAACAAAACATTCTATCGAGACAGTTAACCTAATAAAATTGCCACTAAAATGTTAAAATATTTATTTTACTCGTAGAAGAAATATTTTTATTATTACGGTAATATGATATTATTAAGTTTTTATTTCATTAACCCTTTGGCTGCCATGTTGGTCTCCTGTGTCCAACACTGTTATGTCCTAGCAGGCCACGTTGGTCCTACGTATCCAAACAAGATACATTTTTAAATAAAGAAGCTTTGCTACTTGTTGCCTACAGATATCTATCTGTAGGCGATTTTGCATGTGGCTGACTGATAAATTCCTCATTATTTGCTCATATATGGTTTATACTTGTTGGTTATTTTGGTCCAACATGACCCATTATAATATATATGTCTGAGGAAATATAAATAGGTAAATAAGGTACTTTACTCGTATTTTTTATTTTCTTTTTACATGCAAAAATAATAATAATAATAATAATCATAATAATAATAACGGTGTTGGATATCTAAAGTAAAAATGCTCTGAGATAATCCACTATTGCATGTAAAGGAAAAGTTTTGTTGACTCGATGCGTCTACCGATTTCCACTCAATATCTACATCTACATATTACGTTAGCGTCAGCACCAGTTATTGTACCTGCATCTTCATTAGTATAGCTGGAGGGTTCATCACTTGAATCACTCGTAGAAGTTTCACTCGTGTTAGGTTGGTAATTTTCACCAGTGGAATAATCATCATTGGTATCTAAATCGGAATCAGAACTGGTTGAAACATTCTCTATATTTCTTTCAGACGTCTGAGCACTCGTAGGAGCGATTGGGTTGGTCATTGAAATTGAAGGACCTTTCGATTGTTTTTTAACTGAAAATGTTTCTTTTCCATGAAATGTTTGTGGACGAAGTGGCAGAGGCATTTTACTAAAATTTCACGACTGATATAGTAAATACAGAGAATTCTATCAATTAGAAATGCTAAATTATTAATTTACACATATAAACTGAAGAAAAATAAAGGTTAGCAAAAGTAAAAAAAAATTTTTTTAACAAAGTTTAAAAGTTTTGGACACACGTGACCAACATGGCCTAAAATACCGAAAAATATCTAATAGGCCATGTTGGACCTATGTGACCAACATAAAAAATACGTATAAATTCTCTAAGCTTCATCAAAATCCAAATTTAATATAATAAATATATAAAGGAATAATACACACAACTAAAATAACTTAAATAAAAGTTTGGTCGTATACAATGGCATTCAAAGTGTTAAGGAAAATAAATAGCTAATGAGTAAAAAGGTTTAGAAATTGCGTCTAAAGCAGTATTAACTTTTTCACTTGTAAATAGCCAACATTTTACAATAAATTTTATATAATTTTATAACTCATATAAAACGTTCTTTAATTAAGGTAAACTACTTAAACTATTGCAATGAAAAATGCAAATTCAGAAAAACTTTTAGAGGATTAAATAAATTTTTATTGTACAGTGATTAAATACATTTTTATTTTACCGTCACCCCAATAAAATACTAACTGATTTTCGTTTTTCTTTCAGACCCATTTGAAATGTGTGGTAGCAGCAACTATGCGACTGAAGACGCTAGTATCAGGGTCCGTGAGCGACCACGTAATGGCAAAACCATCGAAAATATTCGTTTAGATTTCCAGGACCGATTTAATCGTGCGGCTCCTTTTTGGAGGAGCTGCACAATTCACTTGAATATTTTCAATGGTTTTGTCATTACGTGGTCGCTTATGGACCCAGGTTCTAGCCAATATGCGTTGTTCAATCATAATAGTTGCTGCTGTCACACATTTCAAATAGGTCT
Organism: Bathynomus jamesi; assembly: GCA_023014485.1. Taxonomy (NCBI): domain Eukaryota; kingdom Metazoa; phylum Arthropoda; class Malacostraca; order Isopoda; family Cirolanidae; genus Bathynomus; species Bathynomus jamesi. The sequence goes on along the minus strand of JAJOZX010002961.1, from coordinate 372,784 downwards.
GAAAGAAAAATGAAAATCAATTAGTGTTTTGTGGGGTGACAAGACATTGTGGATACCCTGTACAGCTATTTGTACACCAATGGATAAGAGAGAATTTAATTTATTTAGTTACTTGTTTGGTTTAGTTACTTTAGTTAAGACTTAATACAGTGTAATATTTAAAAGTTAGAGAAGACTGGATTACTTTCAAAGAAAATAAAGTATTGCTGTTTTCTGCTGCCATTGAATTACAGAATTCATTCATCCATCGAAATGGATGTTTTAACATTTGTTCCTGTTAAAGAAACGTTTAGATAACTCCAAACATGGTCGAGACGTTACTCTAACGTTTCCATTCTAGTATGTACGTAAAAAGAATAGAAAACTGCTTAATTTAGAGCTTTCTAATTATTATTATTATTATTATTATTATTATTATTATTATTATTTTATTTGTTCGAAAGTAATGAACTGAACTGAACTGAACTGAGAAGGAAATTTTAATTTCATTAAGGTTTGTGTTATCATAACAAAAATGTTTGAAAGTTAAACATGTAACTCCTTTTCCATAATAACAAAACATAATTTGTACTCATTCCTTCGAGTTAATATAACGTTCATTAAGAAAGATTTCCGCATCAGTTCAATTGGTTAACTAGACGGTTAATGTGAATTGACAAATAATGTATTCATTTAGCAATAAAGTCTTCTGGAGTGACTCTTTTTTTTCTTCAAACATCCACGGTACAAATGCGAGTTCAAATTTGTACTACACAGAGGAAAATAATATTAAAACTAACAAAGCGTGTTTTGTTCATTACGTTTCGTTTGGATCAAATTAATTAATTAATTAAAATATAAAAATATTAAAAAAAATAAAAATATAAAAATGAATACTAAATTAGAAGAGATTTGTGCTAAGGAAAATGTACCCTTCGTAAAGCTGTAGTCCGAATTCAGTGATCCTAGCCTTTTTATAAAAGATGGGGTGCATTTTAATGAAATAGGTAATGCTAGGCTAGGTAGGTTAATTGACGAAAACGTACGAAAGCTGTATAGGTCGAAGCCTCCTTTAAACGTTGTGAGTCCGGGGAACGCGGGTCCGACGTGAAAAATAGTTTAAAACGCGGGCCCGTGGTAAAAAATAACTTAAACGTCTTTTATTGTAACGCGCGTAGTATTAGAAATAAATTAAACGAATTTAAGGCGATAATTTATTCCGGCAACTACGATATAGTTGCCATCACTGAAACGTGGTTAAACACCGTGACTCGGGACTTGTTGGGGGAACTTGATATACCGGGTTTTAAACTCTCTACTAATGATAGGTTACATAGGATTGGTGGCGGCGTTTTGCTGTACATTCGTAATTCCCTTAGGGCTATCGAAGTTAAGATAGATTTTCCGGCAGCAATTAATGTGATATGCGTTGAAGTTAGGGCGCGTAGTATTAGGTTTAATTTTGTTGTTGTTTATAGACCTCCCGTTCAACCCCTCGATACCGATACTAGATTTTACTCACTTCTTGGTAACTTTATTGACAATTGGAATAGTATAATTGTCGGAGACTTTAACTGCCCTAATGTTAATTACGATACTTTTACTGGTAATGAGGAGGGTTTGAGATTGATTGAGTTCATGGAAGTTAATTTTTTATGAAAGATCGTTACCGAACCAACTCGCGGTAACAATATTTTCGATTTGGTGATGACGAACGGCGAAAATATAGTCGAAGATTTAGAAGTAGGCGAGAGTTTAGGATGTACTGATCATCAAATTCTTATGTTTAAGTTATTGATAGAAAACACTAAGGATAGTAACGTAATAGAAGTCCCTGATTTTCGTAGGGCTAATTTTGATAGTTTTGCGGATAGGATGAGAGTAGTGGACTGGGATAAGTTATTTATGGGTAATGACACAAATTTGCATTGGGATGCGTTTAAAGAAAGTTTTATGAATATTGAAAGGGAGTTTATTCCTCATAGGCCCAAGCGCGCTAGAAATCATGGTAGGCCAAAGTGGTGGACTAGGGAAATAGGCGAGTTCATACACGAGCGTAACAGAGCGTATATACTTAATAAGTGCAATGGCACGGCAGCTAACTTTAATAGATATATCGAGCTTAGAAGTCAGGTTAAAAGATCAGTTAGGAATGATAAGCGTAATTTAGAGATACTTATAGCTGCGGATAGTAAACATAATCCAAAAAAGTTTTTTGAATACGTCAGTAATCTTCAGCCGATAAAAGATAACATAGGCCCTCTAGTGGATGTTAATGGCGCTTTGGCTTCTGACGCTCAAGCGATGGCGGGTATTTTCAATAACTTTTTTGCGACAGTTTTTACCATAGAAGACGTAAATAATGTCCCCGACGTGGATGATATCGTTCCATTTAGTAGCGAGACTATTTTTGGATGAAATAACTATTTACGAGGGTGAGATTGCGATTGCGCATTATATCGCTAGGCTCCAGGCCCTGACGCTTTTTATCCCAGACATTTGAAAGATTTGAAAGACGTTATTGTAAGCCCCTTAACGAAGATTTTTAATCAGTTACTCGAAACGGGGATTATTCCTGAAGACTTCAAATTAGCTAACGTCACGCCCATTTTTAAAAAAGGCGACCGCACACTAGCTAGCAATTATATTTCTCTCGGGCTAACCTTAGAGTGGATCTTAGGGTCTTTGTTAGCCTTTGCTTCTGTAGATGTATTTTGTTGCCTTCACTTTGTTAGAACAAAGAAAAAATCTATATTTAAAACGGACCATGTTCAGTTAACCACTTTTTGTGTGGATGTAATATAGTAATGGTTAAAATATAATAATTGATTCAATCATCCTAGCACCTTTTTGGCTTCATTTTGTTGTTATACAGGGTATTTCATTTAAATGAAACCATAGGGAGTAATTGTCTTTTTTTTAATTTTTTTTTTCAGATTTGTGAGGGTAAACGTAATAAAAGTAATAGTAAGATAATAAAAGTAAATACAGTAAAGGTAATAAAGGTACCAGTATCCTTTCCAATCTTTATTACTCACGTTTAAATGGAACCATAGGGAGTAATAAAGATTGGAAAGGATATTGGTACCTTTATTACCTTATTTATTACCTTTTATTACCTTATTGCCTTTATTACGTTTACCCTCACAAATCTGGGAAAAAAGACGTTATTAATTACTTCCTATTGTTCCACTTAAATGGAACACCCTGTAGAATTTTATGAATGCTTCGTAAACACTAATAAATTATTTTTCCGAACGACAACCCTTGCTTCCATATACAGTTCATGCAATATAGTATGCTTTGACCTTATAGGGTGAAATTTTCAAAACTATTTTTTTAGTTCTGATCCCCCTCAATTTATGCAGTTGATCGAGAAAACGCCGTGTACAAAGTCCACCATTTTTCTCTTGGTGTCCAGCGACAGGCTAGAATCAAAGAAAGCTATTCCAACCTAAAGCTCACTTAGGTACCAGAGGCGCTTGCTGAACGAAGAGACTGCGGCTGCTCTGATTGTTGAATCTGCGTACTGCTGAAAGTCTTGTAGGAGACGCCGGTCATTCGCCGCAGCTAACGCAGGGAATGGACACTGAATCCATGCTTTAACATACAACTTGCAGATGAACACGTTTACGTCACGTAGGTGTCCTTACATTGCGTCTTAAAAGGAAGGCGCGGGAGACATCGATGTGGAAGGCCTGTGGGACTGATGGAACTGCTCTCGAAACATCCACATTTTCAGCGAGTACGAAGCCCTTGCCATTCAGTGTGCGCGATGAACTGCTCCTGTCGTCCGACCGTGACCGTGAGGAAGTACATCACCGAAGATGATCATAGCTGTATTTACAATTAAATACAGCTACCCCTTGTAGGCATCCCTCGGCAACTGCTCCCGAAGGGCACTCTTTGCGAACTGTATGATTTCTTCTTTCCAATCCATGATCATATTCGCGGTGACCATATCGTCCGCGCCAGTCTTAGTCATCTTAACGAATATTTGGCTAGTAGTCTCGGAAGCTGTGGAAGATCTCGATGTTGGGGCTTCTGGACACGTCTTGTAAAACTGTAGTGAAAACTTCCTGGAGGATTAACTCATGAATATGGTGTTGACAAGCGATGGATTTCGGTATCTTGGGAACGGTAAGCGGCTTTTGGGTGTTTTCTCCGGACACCAGAATAGGGAGACTATCCACCTGCTTGCAGCCAGTAAGGTCTGACGTCATTTTCCCGTCCTAGTGCAAGAGAATGGGAACGTCGTCGGGGGGAGAGAGAACGCTAGATTTCCTCCGCAAGAGCACGTCGGTGTCTGATCTTCTGAGCCTTTATGGCGCTTGGACTCAGAGAGCTCTTTGGCGTCAACTCCCATCTGCTATGTGAATGAGACCAGGATATGTGCCACCTTTCTGTCGCTAGTCCGGGTCTGGTCTAGGGCAGATGTCATCGGATTCCAGAGAAATGGCAACTTTGCCTTTCTTTCACTTGGGAGAGGAAGGCGAGGTTTTAGCAATAACAGGGCATTCTTCCGTCTTCCGTCCTTTCAGCGCTGGTGAAGCTGCTGCTACTAGAGGATTCCAGGTGAACAGTCTTCTCCGCTTCTTCTGTCTCCCTTTCTGTCCTGTCTCGTCTCGCAGCCTCGCTTTCAGTTTGGGCCGCTTTCCGTTTTTCCCTTCTTGTCAGCTGCTTGTCCACTTCCACTCCAAACAAAATTTCACACGATTTATTTAGTTCCGAAATGGAAACAAAATGGGATGGTCGGCGATTTGAAATTCAAAAGTTCGTGTTTTCAAAGCACCCTAAATTATGCATGCACGCTTCCATAAACGGTTAATATTAGTTTTTTGTTTAAAAAAAAAGAGTATTTCTTTAATTTTTTCAAAATAAATAGTTTTGAAATGGAAATATAAAATTTTACACCTAAAAAAAAACCATAATTTTAATAAAATTTTAAGTAGAGCAAAACTATAAATACCCAATTTATTAAAGACGTCAGCAACTCGGATGAAATAACGAGTAAAACATTTTGTACGTTGTATATGAGGAATGAGGTTAAGCAATTCGACTACGGTTGAGGTAAAAATGTTTGTTTATTTTTGTGTATACAATGTACATAAGTGAATATAGAGTAAAGCGGACATTCAGATAAAGAAAAAATCAGAAAAATAAGTTAGACATTTTGGTAAGCAAAAATTTTAAATAATTTGTTTAATTTAAATTGTTGTTTGAAACATACGCAGATGCTCCTGATCAACTAAATATTTGTTTCCTGCAGCAAATTATTAACAACAACATTTAATTTTGTAACACGAAACAAAGATTTGGTAGTGTTTAAAAAACGAGCAAAAATTTTGTTGACTCGTTCATTTTTGTTTGAGTCGACAAAATATTTTTTTGTATTCTAATATCGTTGAAAGTGAAATAATGAAATAAAATACACAATTGCATCTTTTAACCATATCACACTAGATTTAAGCCATTTAAACACTTTCGGTGTTGCGTACTTTATTGTCGAGGTTTCATTATTAAATCGTTTATATAACCGCTTTTATCTCACAGATAGAAAGGCGTTTTCAAAGGAGTGAAATTCACCCTTAATCTCGCACTGGATAACGACGAGTCATTTAAACATGTTCCAGTAGATCTCGACAAGCAAAATTAGTAGCAGTAGTAGTAGTAATAGTAGTCCACTGCAAACTCGGTTTTCCAACTCTCCTATATTAACACTTTATCTCATACGGGTCGCGTCAGTTTTACGGAGGTAACAGTAGTGATTTTGTTTGACACACGGTGTGCATTCAATCAGAGCCGCCGAGAGGGCGGGGAAGCCGGGATAAATCCTCGGGGCCCGGACATCTAGGGGCCCCGGAAAGAGGGGGGATAAAATCTAAAAATATTAATAAAGCAATTGATTAAATAACAGAGGAAATACAATTAATGACCATACATTTTACAGAGATTATCATAGTCAAACTGAAACAAATAAAATATTATCTGCGGTCCACCAATGCCCAAGACCAACTGACAGATCTGGGAACCATTGTAATTGAAAGCCAGTTAGCCCGTACTTTAAATTTCATCAGAATCATTTACCACTTTGCTAGAGAGAAGGCAAAGAAAGTACACTTCTAATTATGAAAATCTTGCAGTAAACAATTGTCTTGCCTGCATGGATTGGTACTTCATTTGTAAATTGTATGGTGATAGAATTAATATAATTGATTTGAAAAATAAAATGGTCATTTTCTTCCGAGTTGTTTATTCATACTGTATGTTTTGAATAGTGACTTGGACATATAATCAGTTTGCTTCTTATGTACACACAAAACATTCATAATAAAATACTGAGTAAACAAGGGGGCCCATATACCAATCCTTCCCTGGGGCCCGTGGCAGCTCTCGGCGGCCCTGCGTCCAATATGAGGTAAAGTGTTAAAAGAAAAATCGAAGGAGAAAGTGATGAAATTGACTCTAGCAAATATTAGGTTTGGCAATATTTAAAGTTTTTCCGCCTTATAAAAATAATTATTCTGTAAGAATTCTACCCAGGTGATTAATCAATGTACCACTTTTTGCTACCATGCTTTTCTAAGTACCATCACTAGGGACGGTGCGCGTACCACCTAATCAAAACCATAGATGCTCAATCTTGAATTTTCAGCTTTATTTAAAAGTTGTTCATTCTAGTAATATTCATCGATATTTGTACTGAATCAAAATTTTGATTTTGGCCTTGTACGTTGTCGCTAAATACGTTGTCGCTAAATACTTTGAAATCTACCTGGACGGCAAATTGGGTGCAAACCTGCAGTTGGAAAGATTGCATATTATTCATCTACAATTGATATTACTTTTGAAAACCTTATCATCAAAGTAATTATCAGTTAGGAAGCTGCGTATTTATAACCCTTTTGCGTACCACCTAAAAAAGCTTCTTGTACCATCGCCATCGGTGGTACACGTACCACAGGCTGGGAATCGCTGGCTTAGTGCATTCTGAGAAAATAGTCTCATAGCAGTTGTATTTCAAGGAAGTCCAAATACATGTAGGTTTTTATAACTAGAGGAATTGTTTTTACAAAATGCATCTCGTATTCCAGACACATATTACCTCTTATAAACGAAATGGGAATTCTGAAAAAAAATTTTACGTACCTTTTTTTTATTTTCACGCCATTAAACACGCGTAACTCTCACAAAGCGAGGTTTTCATTCCAAGAAAATCTAATTGTAATTTTGAGAAATTGAAGACTTGTTAGTGTTATCAAGGAGAACAAAGTCCAATTACGAAAGGAAGACTAAACTAAATTGCGTAGGAGCCAAACGGAGAAACAACTACGTCATCTGACCGTAAGCGTAATCTAACTTCAGAGAACTTCGCTAATCCAATCGAAACAAAAGCATAATGTTTATCTACAGTACATCATTAGCTAAAACCTGCGCACCTAACCGGGTATATTTGAAAATGTTATTCGAAAGTTCCTGTCTGCCAGGAGTTCCAAGGAACTATAATCAGATGTTTACGCTTCGTGATTTCTGTGTAAGTTGATTTTCTAATGTCCACATTGGATGATTGTTTTTAATAAACATCAACCGCTCACAAAATCCAAATTTTAATAAAAACTGAAAACTGAAATAACTTGACATGGTAGTTCAGTTTCAAGGAGAGATGGCACACATGGTATAGGTATGTGTATATAGGGGTGGTATAGCTCACCAGCGAAAGCAAGACGAGCATTGCGGTGGTGTGGGAGCAATATCGGGCCCATTGCTGGACGTCTAGCATGTAAGCCACTTTCCATAAGTCTCTAACAGTTCGCTCCGATACACTGACGTCTCGAGACCTTTCCAGCTCATTGCGGACGTTGTGGCAGTCAAGCGACGATCTCGCAAAACACTCAAGACGATGAAATGATCGTCACGGGCAGATGTGCAGCGCGATCTTCCAGATCCTAGTCTTCGGGTGTACTCTCCTGTCTCCACATAACGACGTTGGTAGACACGTCAAACCGTTGTTCTTAGATAAGAATTCCTAGCGCATCGGCGACATATAATGCTGGCTCCGACCATCTTCAATTAGGGCGACGACTCTTGCGACGTTCACGGCACTCAAATCCATTGTAAATGTCCAATTCTGAAGCACAAAAGAATTATAAGTCTATCTGTTACTAAACGCAAATGCCTACTCCCACTAGTGGAAGAAAAAAGTGGCACTAGCAGTCTAAGAGCAACTGAATGTCAGACTGTCGAATTCTTAAAAAAAGTTGAAAATTCGTTACAGCTAGTGTGTTCGCAGCTGACATTGTTGTGTCTCGTTATTTGGTTGCCTCATAGACTATATTTTCGAATTTCAAAACTTTTATAAACAGAAGCTTGCCCACTTTTTTGCTTTTCGCGATATTCCAAATGGGCCGATTTTCTGCCGCTCTGTGTATATAAGTAACGATCACCAAATTCAGAATTTCTTAACAACAAAATCACTGAAAGATGGATTGATCTTCCACGACACGGCAAAATGAGTTATTTTCCCATCCTTATGGTATAAAATTTCATCTCAGCTTCTTTTCAAAAGAATCGGTGCATCGGTTTCTAGCCAAAAACATACTAAAATGAACCTTATTTGTTTGTGAAATAAACAAGTTTATTGTTTATCTCGAGTATGTTCACTTAATTTTAGTCCTTTTAACCACTGAAACCTTAAATATTGCATGTCAAAAGTTTAAAAGTCAACTATTCCTAATAATTCATATTCTAAATAGAATCAATGCAAAATTCGATCTTTTATATGAGACAATAGGTTTTATCATGAGGAAATCATCATTTGTTCGATTGAATGCAGTTTTCGATTTCAATTTTGGCTGTTTTAAAACCAGCTGAGGACAAATGGATTCTTTAGGTAATATTTCTTTATTAATAATTATTTAATTAATAATTCTTCTTAATAATAATAATTCTTTAGGTCTATGATTGTTTTATTAATTATTCTTCGAAGTAGTAGGGAAATAATAAGAACCTATAAATGGCATTTTTTGAAAAAAGTGATTGGGTCCAACAACAGTCGAACTGCAGTTAAGCTGGAAAATTTCCAAAGATACAGTATATGTTAAATAAATCCTGTTAGAATGTTAGAAAATGCTTACTGTACGTTAACACCTACATGCGATATCTTATTTTTTTCAAAATTTTGATTAGCTAGTGTTAAGGTAGGGAGGGGTTCCATTAAAAAGTTGAGCGCGCATTTTTACAGCATATAATGATTTTTGGGGGGGAATTTCACTTGCGTTAGGATTTTAATTGAAAATCAACTTGAAATCAAATTACTATTACTTTATGCTACCCCACGATTGTGCACACCCAGAATTTTGTTTTATTTTATTTTAGGTTAGGATAGGGTAACCTAACCTAACCTAACCAAAACTAAATTGGACCCTAAAAAAACATCTACAACAAAGTAGTAGCTATTTTGCGTGTAGGAGGAAAGTGATACAAAAGATATAGCACCGAGTCGGAGCGAACGTGTAACTGTTATGCATATATATATATATATATATATGTATATAGTTGTGTGTGTTGAGAAATAGGATCGTATGTATGTTTGACAAATAAATGAAAGTAAAACACACTTAACAGTTCAACTTTTGTAGATTAAATAAACGAAAGTTTTGATATTTCTTTGCATTTCCAGAAAATTTACTTTTCTTTAACTTTGTTTGCTCTACCTAAAGACTAAGATTTTTCGGCACCCCCTTTAAGTGGATTATGGTTTTTGTACGCCTTTATATATATATATATATGACAAATATAGGAATCCGAGAGCCGGAGAGAAGGCACGCACAAAGTCACTTCATGCGTTATCGAGACAACAGGTACCGACAAAGATAGAGAGGCAAATTCTCGGAGGACCACAAGGCAACGAAACCAGCACCACTATTGGAAAACGAATCGAATGTATGTGAAAATGATAGAGAAAAATAAAAATAATCCTAGCCAACATTCAGGGCCTTAAATCAAATCATTCCCCTGACAAAGTTTTATACCTGAAAGAACTCCTGCAAGAAACCGGAGCAGACTTTGCATGCCTCACGGAAACCCATCTAAAGGACTGCCAGGCGAACTATGAAAACTGAGAGTTCTGTATTGACAAAAAAGAAATACAAATTGACAACTACAACATCCTCCGAGCCGACAGAACAGTGAGACGTAAAGTAGGATGTGCTATTTACACACACGAAAGGCGTATGGCAGAAATGACTGTAATTACCTCAAACAGCTACGTAGAATGTGTAGCAGCAAAAGTTGAAAAATTAAATATGGTACTAATTGTAATGTACAGACCCCCGAACGTGCCAACCTCAAAATTCTCTGATTCCATTACAGAGGTAAGAAACTGCGTAAAAGATCTACACTCTCCAACCCCAAATATTTTTCTCTATGGTGATTTTAATTTTCCATTCATGAAATATAAAAGGATAGGAAAAAATATATGTGTACACCGGGACAAGGGGGCACACGGGAAGACCAGGAGCAGGTAAAAATGCTACTAGCTTTAGCTGATGAATTTATGTTAACTTAAGAAATTACAGAAAACACAAGAAAAAACAACTGCCTAGATTTGGTGTTCACAAACAACAGCAACCCCAATTGATAATGTTGAAATATCCCCAGCTATAATATCGGATCACAACATTATTGTAATAACAACCAATATAAAAGCATCAGGAAAGGAAAGAACACGCACAACAGAAAGAAGCAAGTTCGAAATTTTTAATTTTCACTCCAAAGCTATAAACTGGGAAGATGTTGCATCCAGCATGAAAGTAATAGATTGGAAATCCATCTTCGAGGCCAAGACAACGGAAGAGATGCTAATGACCTTAGAGGAGGAAACGCTGAAAATTGTGGAAAGACATGTCCCAAAAACACAACAAAGGGGAAAGAGAAGCAGATTCAAGAGACAAAAGAGGTCATTGTTCCGAAAGAGAAAAAGAGTGACTGCAAAATTATGTAACTGTAAAGATAGCAACAGAAAAATATTAAATGATAAACTGCAGAACATCGATTGCGTCATACAGGAACTAATTGAGAAGCATACAGAAAAAGGCGACGCTATAGAGGCGATAAAGGTTAACTTAGGTTACTTCTATAATTTTGCAAAAAGGAAGTTGAAAAACCATGCGACTATTGGACCTTTGAAAAACGAAGATAGTGCTTATCTGATGGTCTAACAGAAGTATCCGAAATATTAAGAGCTCAGTACGAATCATCTTTCAGTATCCCCAAAACTGACAAACTGATATGCGATAGAAACGCGTCCTTTGAAGAACTACAAGGGGAAAGGGAAAGTATAACGGACTTCGACTTTACGACAGATGATATTACACAAGCTATAGGGAAACTAAAAGCACACTCGGTGGCAGAACCGGACAAATGGAATGCCCCACTGATGAAAAACTACAAGAATGCAATCGCTGAGCCCCTATATTGGATATGGAGACGATCACTAGACACGGGAGAAATACCGGGCATCCTGAAGAGCGCGAACATAGTCCCAATATATAAAGGAGGACATCGATTCGAGGCCAAAAACTATAGGCCAGTGTCGCTTACATCTCGTCTCACTAAAATATTTCAAAGAGTAGTTAGACAGAAAATCTATGACTTTTTGGAAACTCCAAAAAAATTAAATGATAACCAGCATGGGTTTCGATCAGGCAGATCATGCCTATCACAACTAATGGAACACTACAACAACATTATTGATGTACTGGAAAGTAATGAAAACTATGATGTAATATACACAGACTTTGCCAAAGCATTCGACAAGTGTGACCATGGAATCATAATGCATAAACTGAAATAGATGGGAATAACAGGAAAAGTAGGGAAATGGATATATAATTTCCTTAGTGAGCGACGGGAAGTTGTTACAGTATAAGGAGTATCTTCACCAGAATCAGAGGTCCCCAGTTCAGTATCACAAGGAACAGTATTAGCTCCACTACTTTTCATGATCATGCTAACTGACATACATGAGGACATTACCAGAGACAGTACAGTAACATCCTTTGCCGATGACATAAAGATCAGTAGAAAAATAAGAAACCCAGAAGATATAGGATCTCTACAAACCGACATGAGCAGAATCTACAAGTGGACGGAAGACAACAATATGAAGTTTAACACTGAGAAACTTCAGCTATTACGGTACGAAAAAGGGAGGACCTAAAATCCATGGATTATAATACCCCAAATGGACAGGAAATTCAGAGAAATTCTGAAGCAAAAGATTTAGGGGTTGTAATGACAGATGATGCGAAACTTGAAACACAAAATAAGATAGCAGTAAACAGAGCAAAGAGAGTAACTGGGCAGATACTGAGAACCTTTAAACGAAGGGATAAGAATATAATGATTCCTCTACTGAAAACACTGATCATACTCAAATTGGAATACTGCTCGGTCCTACATGCCCATATAAAAAAGAAGACATTAGACAAATAGAAGGGATTCAGAGAAGCTTCACAACCAAGATCAATGGGTGCAAAGAACTAAACTACTGGAAAAGGTTACGCGAATTAAACCTATATTCACTGGAAAGGAGGAGGAGAGAGATACACCATTATTTACACTTGGAAAATAATGGAGAAACTAGTCCCTAATCTTACTCTGAACCCTGTAACTCCCCAAAGAACAGTGGAAAGTAGAAAAGGAAGACTGTGTCGTGTTCCCAAATTAAAGGCAAGACAGGGAACATCCTTAGCCCTGAAAGAAAATAGTTTTGTTGTGAGAGGACCAAAACTGTTTAATCAGCTGCCCAAAGACCTAAGGAACACGACTGGTGTTGCAGTGGACATCTTCAAAAGAAGATTAGACGCCTGGCTCAGAACAATCCCCGATGAGCCGGGCGTACCTGGCTATGTGAGGTGGAGAGTACAAGAAACCAACGCACTACTTCACTAGGCCAACTCGAGAGGAGGGGCGACAAGCTTGACCTTCGTGAAATGAGGAATCATCGCACGGAACATTTGAAAGGTTGAAAGAAAAGGTATACGGTGTTCAAAAAGAAACGCATCCCATTGGGGAATGCATGTTTATTAATAAATTAAAAAACTTGAATGTGTTGGCCATTATAATTTTTACACAAGTGCACGCACCGAATCAATCACGTTGTCGAACACTTGTTTTAATGTCTCTTGATATGACGTCTACTGTATGCTGAATGAAGACCTGTAGCTCTTCCAGTGTATGAGGGTGATTTGAACACACGGTGTTCTTTAAAAACCTTTTTTGAACTGTGTACTTAATAATAATCACTGAAACAAAGAAAAGGGTTAGATTGCAATTATATATCCCTTTTTACAGTGGGTTGCGTTTCTTTCTGAACACCCAATATATATATATATATATATATATATACTCTGTTCATATTTTTATTTTGCTGTTTGTCTCTTCAAGTGAAAGATTTTCACCTCTATGCATGTATAATGTGCAAATACGGACACCTGTGAATTACAGTTTGTGTTGTTCTTTGAGAGAATAAAAGTTCGAGTTGCCATTACTGATTTTTTTTATACTTCCTAATCTAGATTACTTTCAGAGTGACGTAAGTGAAACTGGAATAGAGTCCTCGGTATCGCGTACAACCCGCATTTTCTTTTAACCCAAGTTTTTGAAATCTTTTAAAGGGATCATGGCATGATTTGAGGAGCGTCGAATCCGCTTGGGTCATCGTAAGGCTGAGGGACATAAACGACAATCCGCCAGTCTTTCAGAAGCGTTTGATTCACATCACGTTGACGGAAGATATTTTACCGCAAACGTTAATCTCCAAAGTGAGCGCCGTCGATCCCGATCAGGTGAAAAAATATTTTTAAATATTATAATTAATATAATATAATAATTATCATGTATATAATGTCTTTTAATGAATTACTTCTCTACGATATGCTGCGAATACTTCGTAACAAAATAGGTTGTGTAGTTTATAATTAATGAAAATGCTTTTGTAGAACGGAACAGGAATCGTTGACTTTAGCTTGATGGACGAATGGGGCAATCTGCAAATTAACCAGAAAGGAGACATACGAACTACGACTAATTTGGACAGGGAAAGCGCTTCGGGTTCTCGCGGTCTAGTGAGAGTTCTCGCTGTCGATCGTGGATTGCCTCCACGATCTTCAACAGCCACCCTCATCATCGCGATAAGGGACGTCAATGACTGCGCCCCACGAATGATCGGTCCAAAAGTGCTTCGCGTGACTGAGAATGATGGACCGAAGAGGTGAGGTGCCTCTCGTCACGATAGGAATACCTCGATTCACTTTCATTAGAGTTGTACTAGAAACATTTCTAGGTCTTCTCTCTCACCGAGAAAAAAAAGTTGGATTACAACAACTAAATACATGGTTTAAATATTTGCCAACCACCAAATGGTTGATCCAACCAGGAAATGCCTTCCAATTATTCTTATTTTTCTGGTAACAAACTTTAAAGGTTGGATTTACCATTGAGATAATTAATTGTCAAATAACATGATTTTTGCAGTAAGTACTTTTTCTCTATGTAAATATAATGAGTTGTTCACAACCATCTATCTCTACATTGTCATCATCGACGTTCAATGTTTAGGCAGAGATAAGGCTGTCCTAATCAACGGGTATAGCAGAAGTCTGAAAAGATAAAATCGAGGCACAATAAAAAATATGTATATAATTTTTTTATACCCTTATATATATTTTTTTATTTTTTATTGTGCCTCAATTTTATCTTTTCAGGCTTCTAGTATACCCGTTGATAAGGGCAGCCTTATCTCTGCCTAAACATTGAACATCGATGACAATGTAAAGATGGTTGTGAAGAACTCGTTATATTTGCACAGAGGAAAAGTACTTGTTGCAACAATCATGTTATTTGACAGTTATTTATCTCAATGATAAATCCAACCTTTTAAAGTTCGTATGTGTATTTATATATGTATTTAGGGGGGGGGGGTCATGTTAAGTATAGCCTAAGGCAGCCCCTGCTATCATGTTATTCTTATTTCTTACGAAAATTCAAATAGTAACATACCTTGTCCTAATATTTTAATAGCAAGTCACGCATGGTTGGTGGTGAGTTCATGGGAAACTTACTATAACAGTGTTCATTGTACGCAACATTTCGCACGTTTAACGGGCTGTGCTTATATATATATATATATATAAAATTTATCTTCTGCAGAGTTGGCATTCTCCTTGCAACTGATGACGATAATTGGGGATTAGGTCACGGTCCTCCTTTTACCTTTGGTTTGGATGAATCAAATCCTTCGTTCGTGTTCGAAATCTTCGACCTCAAATTCATTAAAGGTAAATCGGTGAATTAATTCTTTTATTTTTTATTTTTTTTTAAATTTTTACTTCATAAACATACGAACATTATCAACGAAACTTTTATAAAGGATGCGTCCCCATTCTATTTCTTGGCATGTGTTTGGAGTCCTTAATTTTTCAGGATACGTAATTGGAATAATATTTCCTTCATTACAATAAAAGATGTATATATATATATATATATATATATATATATATATATATATATATATATATATATATATATACATACACACACACACACACACTCGTATATGATTGACAAAAGTAAATAGACAGCACGGTGATTGTCCTCAAGAACAATTACTAAAGCTTATCAATGAATGCCGGAACGTGTGTGTAGCTTTGCATAATGCAATGGGGAAAGCAACACGATTCTAATTATATTCCTTCAATAAATATGTTATTTATTAACTTTTATCAAATCAAAAAACTCTAAAAACCGAAGGTGTGTCTTTACTTTTGTCAACACTCTGTATACCCTTTCATTACCAAGGATTAGATGCGTGTGTTTATATACTTTAGCAGTAATACTATTAAATCATTTCTCTTCATGCTTTTTTCTTACGCGTAAAAGTCATTAAAAAGCACTAAATGTTCGTTTGACTTTTACTTAATATTTATGAATATACAGGGTGTCCCATAAGTCCCCGTCTCATCGAAAAATTTATTTTAAATTAAATTTTCCTTCGACACCGAATTTATGGGACACCCTGTAGAAGTGACGCGTTTATTCTTATAAAAAAGGTAATTATTCTTCACTAATATGAAAAAACTGTATTGTTTGATATTATTGACACTCTTAATGAATTTATTGATTTTACTTAGTATTTATTAACAGTATTCACTTTCGTATTAATCGGTTATGACCATTTAATTTGGTTTTATTTAAAAATAAATTCAATTCAATTTCTACGTTATTGAATGAAATGAAAGTCAAATTGGTTAAAAATAATAATAATAAAAAACAACTACCTACGCGCACTTTCCTCCGTATATATACTGTGTATATATATATATATATATATATATATATATATATATATATATATATATATATATATATACATACAGGCTCGAATTAAGGGGGAATGGCATCCCCCTTGTTAACTCAAAATCAAATAACCATCCCTCTTGCTATCTAAGTAAAATACGTTTTAACCAAAGCTGTGCGGGTCTATCACTTTCGGGTCCGGGTCCGGGTCATTTTTCTAATTTACTTTCAGGTCCTGTCGGGTCTTTCAGTATATGACCCGGGTCTGGGTCGGGTCCATTATTAAAAATGTAATAATTATAATCTGGTATAGGATAAGTAATAAGACTGCTACCGTAGCTACATTAACATGTTTTCTGAAACATAGTAAAACATTATATGGCTATATCGTAGTAGCCTAACCATATATATTAATTAATTCGATTTTGGAAATGTTTGAAAGTAAGTGTATTAATTGTATTAATATTTAATAGTAACTAGGTATAGTTGTACATGCATTGCTAAGGGGCAAAGTACGATGTATGATTGCTCTCTTCAGCCCCCTTATTCTAAATTTTAATTAATTTTGTGAAAACAAATTCCATATTTTTTTGAGTGAACTCAAATGGAAAGGCGACAGCACTTGATCATATCGGACCCGTTGTCTGTTGCAATGGATACAACTTGTGCAGATCCCAAGTCGTACTCGGTTAACACAGACTGAATGGTTTGTTTCAAAACATCTCCTATGAAATTAATTATCTATTACTGATTTAGATTTAAAGTAACATTCTTTTACATATACTGTAATATTGTACGATATACAGGGTGTCCCAGGAGGAAATGTCAAGAATGCACCATTTGACTCTTTGGGTATTTATAAGTACAAAGTATTATATCGATATGGGTCTGATTCCCAACCGTTACCGAGATACAGGCCTCTACATTTGGGTAATTAAACCATAATAAAAAGGCGATCTTAGATACTATTTAATGACACTTGTGGTTTACAAAAAGTACAAACATACAATACATTATTGCACTTATTGCAGAATGGTTTCAAAGTGACCCCCTCCTTCTTCAATGCACGCGGCGAGCCTCCGATCCATCGAGTCTTGCCAAGGAAAACGCGGAAGTTCATTTCTGAGGTTTATGAACGCATCCTGTATACGTGCAACCAACTGCTCCCTAGTTTCGGGCTTACCCCGCTGATAAACGTTACTCTTCAAGAACCCCCAGACAAAAAAATAATGTAAATAAATAATCTGAGGATCTGCACAGTTGCCAATGTATCATTAAATGTCATTGAATATTATCTAAGATCGGCTTTTTATTATGTTTTAGTTACCCAAATGTAGAGGCCTGTATCTCGGTAACGGTTGGGAATCAGGCACATGTCGATATAATACTTTCTACTTAGAAATACCCAAAGAGTCAAATGGTGCATTCTTGACATTTCCTCCTGGGACACCGTGTATGTATATATATATATATTATTTTTTTTTTTTGTGTGAAATGTAAAATAATTTTTTGTGTGAAATGTAAATAATTTTTACCTGTATGCGAGCAGTGAAGTTCCTTGACAGCCAATGTTTTCACTTCAATTTTGTTTTCAAAGTCATATTGGGCTTGATTGAATACCTAAAAACCCTCTATCTAAGCGGCTGCAACAATCTACTTTTAAATGAAACATTTTTTTTTAAGAAGTATTTTAACTTTTTTTTTTTTCAGCTATTGCTCTATCGAGAGTCAAAGTAGCAAGATTTTTTCTGTTCATGTTTATATTCATTGCAGATAGAAATGGTTCAACCAAAATTTTAAATCCAATATCTTCTACAATGCTAAAAGGCCGCCCGTCTATTGTCACCCACGAAATAAGGCCATTTTCTAAAGTTTCCTTATGAAGTTGCGGGTGAACTCCAACTTTAATTTGTTTAAAAAAGTTTTTAACACTAGTTTGGCCTACATTCATTCCCTTGGTTTGTATTTGAGTTTTCGAAGTACTGCTAGTGCTAGGTAGGCTTTTATCATGATCCTCAACTTTACGATATATGTCTGGGTGACACGATTTTAGGTGTCGCTTTAGGTTTGTCATATGATTGCCACTATACACTTTTCCACACTTTTCAATTTGGCATGTAGATGTTTTATCAATATTATTATATTTAAAATATTCAGTTTTAAGGCTAGTTTTTTTGCTACCACTCCCCACCGAAAAAGACCTTGTAAAGGCATTGCAAATTCAAATAATTAGCAAACGAAGCACTGGAGACCAATCAATGTACAAAGTACACAACTCGCAAACAAACAATAAAATATATTAGGATTAGGCTATTCTTCCGTCACCGTTAACTCTCCACTTCCAGCGAGTCATTTGGAAGGTGGAGTGATAATTCAGTACATTGTTGCCAAATTTAAAGACGCGCACATAAATTTTGTAAACTAAAAACCCGGTTGTGCGGGTCCTTCACTTTCGGGTCGGGTCTGGGTCTGGGTCAATTTTAAAATTCACTTTCAGGTCCGGGTTCGGGTCCGGGTCTTTTTTCTAATTCATTATCGGGTCTGGGTCTTATCTCACTTTCGGGTTAAACCCGGGTCCGGGTCCGACCTGCCAGCCCTGGTTTTAACAACAACCTAATTCTGACTAAAGCACAGAAAGTAAAATAAAATATCTCTGTATTACGTGTTTTGGTTTATTGAAAAACTAATATATTTAGAAGTTTTTGTGATTTAACTGGTTTAAAATAAATATTCTCATATAATGTGTTGTGATTCAGGAAAGGGAACAGGGGGGTTGATCGTGATTAAAATGGATTTTATCATAGTATTTCAAAATATAAGTTCCAAGTCGGGTGTCATAATTTACTTTCATGAAAAAATATGGAAATCACTAGAAAAAACGTTTCACTAAACTGATGATTTTGCTGCATATCTTTCCCTGAAAAGTCACCAGAATGTAGCATTATGCAGTTACATTTTTTAAAATTTTTTCGAGGGACATACTCCCGGATCTCCCTACCCCCTACCCACCTTCACCATCATCCCTCTTGTTAAAATTTTTCAATTCGACCACCTTATATATATATATATATATATATATATATATATATATATATATATATATATATATATATATATATGATACACACAGACCGTGCATGGAACAAGGAACTCTTCTGGAATAATTAAATCCACTATAATCCGAATAAGTAATGGTAAATGACAAATACCATAGTTTTTCTTTTCCATGATGTTAGCCCGACGTGGGCGACGGGTCACTCGCAAAGAGATCCCATAAATTGAATTTGCGAGTGACCCGTCGCCCACGTCGGGCTAACATCATGAAAAAGAAAAACTATGGTATTTGTCATTTACCATTACTTATTCGGACTATAGTGGATTTAATTAACCCAGAAGAGTTCCTTGTTCCATGCACGGTCTGTGTGTATCATAAAAAAACTCGGGGGACCATTCTGAGTTCATTCCTATATATATATATATATATATATATACAGTATATGAAAAAGTTTATTGGCATATGACAGTTTATTGTCCATATTACTGATGAATAGCTTGGATAATCGGGTTGGTTGATTTTTTAATTCTTTGCATTGGACTGTATTGACCATGTCTTGTTACTTCCGGGAAGCTCGGGACATTTCGGGCAGCAAACATTTGCGAAGCTGACCATCTCGTCGTGGGGGGGTGGGGGTAATTTATATAGGAGTCTAAAAGATCCGTTATACAGCAAATTTAGGGTTCTGCCAGAACCTTTTTTATAATTCACCCAGAGTTGCTGTCCATATATATATTACTGCAGAAAGTACGCAAGAGAGTATCTTTAGCTTCACTCGTACAGAACAGGAAGTTCCTTACAGTCATTCGCTTCAGCATAAAGGCTTCAAGATTGTTTTCCTATATCTGAGTCATCACTCAAGGAGCTGGTGATAGTTTGACCCAAATACTTAATTTCTTGTACTTCCTCAATTACTTCATCTCTCATTTTAAACTTAATATCAGCTGGCTGATTAGAGCTTTTAGGATGGAATTGCATAACCTTAGTCTTTGTAACATTAAAACAAATTTTATATATACTGTATATATATATATATAAATATGAATTTCAGTGGGATCATTGGTGCGCATTATTATTTCGATGTTTCTGGTTAGATTTTATGCATGTTGCTGTTTGCTGGGAGGGCACGGCAACTGATATTTTTGAAGTTATTTTAGAGTTTTGGTTTAATTTTCTGCTATACTGATCTCGCGTTGTCGCTCCCGTTTTTGATGTGTTCATTTCATTTCGATAGCTTTTTCGACTGAAAACAACACACACACACACACACACACACACACACACACACATATATATATATATATATATATTTTTTTTTTAGTTCAGGAAGAACCGATTCGCCTCTATTTAAAGGGCATATCTCAGCGGAAAAACAAAGAAAAAGTGAGAGGAAAGACAGAGGAAAAAGAAAGGGTGGAGGGGACAGTCGAAGTGGAAAAAGACCAAGGATGACAAGGACTGCAGGGTCGAGTCCCATCATCCTTGGGTGCTAGGGCCGGGAGGGCGCACGTGAAACCTCCAGGAACAAGCACGTACAAACGAGCACAAAGAGCACTCAAGAGCACGAGCTTAGAACCCCCTTGCGGGGATATATATATATATATATATATATATATATATATATATATACATACAGTATGTATGTATATAGGTAAGAGTATATGTATATATATATTATATAATAAATATATAATAATAATAATAAATAAACAAATAGTGTGTATATATAGTGTATATACACATGCACACTATTTGTTTATTTATTATTATTCAATTGGGGAAGGGGGATCGCAATTTTTTTTGTCCAAATGTGGATGCCAGCAAATAGAGAAAAGTCTGAGAAACACCACTTTAGAGCCTAAGCCTAACATTAATTAATATCATTTTTTTTCTTTTTATAACATTTTGCAATTATTTTATTGGGTATATACATATTTTATATTATTTTATTGGCTACGCATAGACGCATACATCCCATATTTTTGGTTTGAAATATAAAGGAAGCTGGAAAAAATTAATTATAGGCCTATGCAAAGTGTTATGTTATTGAAACATATAAAAAGTAATTTATTGACATATTGTATGTAAACGGATATTGTATTGGATAGAATAAAAATTGATTCTCTCTCTCTCTCTCTCTCTCTCTCTCTCTCTCCTCTCTCTCTCTCTCTCTCTCTAAAATAGTTTCCTTGTCAACAAAGTCGCCGGAATGGTTTGACAACGAAACTAGCAGTGCTATTACGGAAGGAAATAGAGCCTACAAACTGCTAAAGTCACGTTTCAACCAGTAATTCAGAAAACTATATAAACCTAAATAGGAGGGTTAAGTCCTTAATTAGATCAGCCAAACGTGAAGAAGCAGCTAGAGTTGCCTCACTCTGTAAAGTTAACCCTAAAGAATTTTTTGCCCATGTTAATAGCAGAAAGCCAATTAAAAATTCTGTAGGTCCCCTAAAAGATAGAAATGGCGTACTGAAATTCGGTAATAAAGATAGAGCTAATACGTTAAACGAGTTCTTCGTTACAGTCTTCACGGAGGAAGACTCAATTGAAGTGCCAAGTTCTCGGATTACATATAACGGTGACCATCCCGTAGAGACCATAAGTTTTATGAGAAATGAGGTACAGCAATTAATTGATAAGATGAATAAATACAAATCTCCTGGTCCACTCTTATTTCTTCTAAGGGTATTAAAAGAGGTTAGCCACAATGTTGTTGACGACTTAGTAACTATATTCAAACAATCAATCGAGTTAGGAAAAGTTCCAACCGACTGGAAGTTAGCAAATGTAACACCAATCTTTAAAAAGGGTGATAGGAAAAATTCTCGGAATTACAGACCGATCAGTTTAACATCAATTGTCGGCAAACTGTCGCAATCTATCATTACAAAACGTATTGTGTATTACCTTGAATCTAACAATCTAATTTTTTATTCTAAACATGGATTTAGGCAACATAGATCCTGTCTGACAAACCTGTTAGTTTTTCCATAATATGCATACACTATACAATGCAAGTAGGGCAATAGATATAGTGCATCTCGACTTTCAAAAAGCCTTTGACAAAGTCCTCTCACGCGAGATTGATGGCTAAAATCAGAGGACTAGGAATCACCGGGCTCGTTTCCAACTGGATTAAGTGTTGTTTACCAGATAGAAAGCAGAGAGTGGTAATAAATGAAGTGGCTTCGGAGTGGGCGCCCGTCAACAGTGGTGTTCCACATGGTTCCGTTCTGGGTCTTTTACATTTTATCATCTATATTAATGATATAGACGTCGGGCTTCTAAGTATAGTCTCCAAATTTGCAGACTATACGAAATTAGGAAGTAGTGTAGGTACTGAGGAGGGCTTAAGAACGCTTCAAAATGATCTTGACAGGTTGGGCGAGTGGTCTGCTACTTGGCAGATGCCATTCAACTTGGACAAATGTAAAATAATGCACATAGGTTATAAAAACCCGAAGACCGATTACTCTCTTGGGAAGGAACTTGACTGAGACCGATCTAGAGAAAGACTTAGGAGTCTATATCAGCAATGATCTGAAACCGTCGAAGCACTGTGCAGAAGTCGAAAAGAGGGCCTTAAAAATATTAGGTTATATTAAAAGACAGTTCAGTTTCGGAACAAGGAGACTGTAATGTCTCTTTATAGTTCACTAGTCAGACCTCAACTGGAATACTGTGCGCAGTTTTGGTCTCCATTCCTCAGGAAGGATATAGAAAGGTTAGAAAGGGTAAAAGCAATGGCTACAAAATTAATCCCTTCAATGAGAGTGCAAAACTACCAACGGAGATTGGAACGTCTAAATCTGGTTACCTTAGAGACGAGGAGGTTGCGCGGTCAGCTTATTCAAGTCTTCAAGATGCTCAATGGAATAGACGGAGTAGATTGCAGAAACTTATTCTCACTTAATGCCAATCCAAGAAGAAATAATGGGTTTAAACTGGAACTAAAGATATTTAGGACCTCTGTGTGCGGGAATTTCTTTTCCTATAAAATAGTTAATCTCTGGAACCAACTTCCCTCAGAGGTTGTTTCCAGCCAACGTGTAAATGTGTTTAAAAATAGGCTAGACAAAGTACTGAATACTCTCGTGGTTTAAGACTAAAACATAATGTAACTGCAGGAGTCCGCTTGCAAGGTGTCTCTGTGGGCATGCTAATTATAGAGCTTTTTATATAGTCTCCACTTTTCTGTAAAATTTCCTTGGCTACTTTTCCAGGGTCAAGGTATTTTCTTCAATCTTTTTCCGTACCTGCCTCTGGCAGGCAGGGAGCGGAGGGTGGGGAGAGAGCCTTCTACTTTTCTATCCCGTTTTCTACTACTGTAAGAATAGTTGAAAGAAAAATAAACTTGCTTCGTAACAGGAACGCCCAGAGTCGACTGGAAGGTCTTTAAGGCTTCCTCTTGTCCTTGTAACTCCTTGTAACTCTCCATATATAGGCAAGGGAAGGGCTGAAGGGGCTAAGCCGCTAAAGCCTCCCCCAAAATTTTGACATCGGGAAAAAGGTTAAAGATTCCAGAACCCCTAAAAACAAAATTATGACGCTTAGGTCGTGCTTAACTGACCAAATCTTGAAACAAATTGACCTTCAGTGTATATTTGCTAAATATAAAAAAAAAAAATTCTTTGTTTTCGAGCCATTTCATCAATAACGTTCTCGGGGTTCCAACTCAACAGTTCGATGGATATATTCAGAAATGCCAAAACCGTAAGGCGTTGGGAACTGGTTGTACTGCCGAGATGGGTCTCGAGATTCTTGAGGGTGGAAAACGCTCTTTCGGTCGTGGCAGTTGTGACGAGGATTGCTGCAAAAACAGTAGTAGTCTCCTCACCACGAGGGGAAACGTCTGCAGGACATTTCAATAGGGAGTCTACCACTGGAAGATCTGCGACTGGAGGCTGTTGAATGCCATCTACTGCGCCAATGCTGCAATTCGATTTTGGCAACATCCAAGTTGGGGACAGGAAGCAAGGAACCATACAAATCGATCAAAGTACCAACCGCCTGATCGTTCAGGTTGTTGCAGAAATTTGGTATAAGACATCGCAACTTAACGCACTATCTCTGCGTCACAAAAATCTTTCGGCAAGACCATCACTCACATCAGTCATATTTTTCGAAAAGTTCTTTTCTGTAGTAAGTCATTGGATCTTGAGGGGCGTCAACTTGATTTCGCCTAACTAATCGAGGCAAACTGACGCTGACACCAACTGTTTGAGCAAGCTCAGTTGAAGCTCGGTCGAACTGCTGATCTGCGTCGTAGATTTGGTCATTGAACAAATTTCGCACGTTGTCGATGATGCTGCAGCAGCAGCTTATGAGATCCAGTATCTCCGACTAAAGGGCCTTCGAAATGTTTATGAACGTTGAATGGACGTGAGTGAGCACCACTAAACCGATAATGAATAATGAATCGGTGTATCTGAAATAAGCAAAACATCAATTATAACTTAAAATTATAATTCAACAAATAAAACATCAATTGTAAAAAAAAAAAAAAACCAGTTCAGCCCGACGGAAATTTTTTTATGGCTACGTCACTGTATATACAGGGTGTCCCATAAGTCCGGCATCATAGGAGAAATTCATATTTTTCTATTTCTACAAACCATAATATGCTCGGGATGCCAATTTCCCGTCCACCATTCTGTTCAGTGACGAGACTGTTTTTTATGGAAATGGTGAGGTAAATCGACAGAACACCCGCTACTGGTCTCAAAACAACCCTCACTGGTATACCTCTTCAAAGGAACAAGTTGCATCTCAGGTGATGGTATGGTGTGGCATTTGGAAGGATCGCATCACTGGCCCCCTCTTTTTCGATGAACATGTCACTGGAGGCACCTACCTACGTATGCTCAAGGAAGAAGCATTTCCCAGTG